>WNGS01166226.1:21292765-21305506 GCA_020271785.1 Procambarus virginalis | reverse complement strand
TCGTTATCGTGCTTGATAACAGCTCCACTGCCTTGTATGGTCTCGAGGTACTTGTTGGCCCTATAGCATGCAGCATGTTACAGTCCTGTGTTACCATGTCATCATGTTACAAGGTCTGTGTGTTACCATGCAGCATGTTACACTCCTGTGTTACCATGCCCGCATGTACATTCCTGTGTTACCTACAGCCTGTTACAGTCCTGTGTTACCATGCATCATGTTACAGTCGTGTGTTACCATGCAGCATGTTACAGTCCTGTGTTACCATAAGGCATGTTACGTCCTGTGTTACCATACAGCATGTTACAGTCCTGTGTTACCATGCAGCATGTTACAGTCCTGTGGTTACCATACAGCCTGTACAGTCCTGTGTTACCATACAGCATGTTACAGTCCTGTGGTTACCACGCAGCATGTTACAGTCCTGTGTTACCACGCAGCATGTTATAAACAGTACTTACATAACGTATTTTCCAAGATGTCCAACATTTTAGTGACGTAACGCAGGAAGACCACCTCTTGTACTATTCATTTTATAAAATCCGAAAAGACATCTTGGAATAATTTCTAGACCTATTATAACCACATATACTACTATATTAGGCCTAAGATATCATGTAGGTCTAGAATTGCTGGGAGTGATCAGGGTAGTAGATTAAGTTTAGGTATAGTCTCATACATATATAATATAATCTATATTATATAATATATCTAAATATATATATATATATATATACTATAAATATATATTATATATGAGGCTTAAAAAAGTGTTTTTTCAAATTCACTACTGCAAAAGTTAACTTTTCCCTGGGGGACTATATATTGTTGCTTCCCACCACATAGTTTACACCATGTGTAGCATTTCATTTCTAGAGGAGTTACCTGCAGGCTTCCATACATGCCACTTCCGCGGCTGCAGCTTCCATACCTGCCACTGTCCGCGGGCTGCAGCTCCATACCTGCCACTTACGCGGCTGCAGCTTCCATAACCTGCCACTTACGCGGTAGCAGCTTCCATACCTGCTACATTGGGCAGGTAGGGAAGCTTGGCCAAGCGCCACACCCAACTGGCATTGGCAACTTTCCGAATGTAAAACAAAAAAAATACAAGAGAGTTGACAAGAAGGAGAGAGAGAGAGAGAGAGAGAGAGAGGAGAGAGAGAGAGAGAGGAGAGGAGAGAGATATAGGGGTAGGTTACCTTCCTTGAAGTTATCTGGAAGTAATTTTCGGGGCTTTTTTAGCGTCTCCGCGGCCCGGTCGTCGACCAGGCTCCTCGTTGCTGGACTGTAACCCGGCTGTTGGACACAGCAGCTCGCAGCCTGACGTATGGGTCCAGCCTGGTTGATGAGGTATCCTTTGGAGGTGTTTATCCATTTCTCTCCTGAACACTGTGAGTGGTCGCCGTTATGTCCCTTATGTGTAGTGGAAGCGTGTTGACAGTCTCGGGCCTCTGGTTTTGATAGTTCTCTCTTGAACACTGTGAGGGGTCGGCCAGTTATGTCCCTTATGTGTAGGGGAGCGTGTTGAACAGTCGCGGCCTCTGATGTTGATAGTTCTCTCTTGAACACTGTGAGGGGTCGGCCAGTTATGCCCCTTATGTGTAGGTGTAGCGTGTTGAACAGTCTCGCGGGCCTCTGATGTTGATAGTTCTCTCTTGAACACTGTGAGGGGGTCGGCCAGTTATGCCCCTTATGTGTAGTGGAAGCGTGTTGAACCGTCTCGGGCCTCTGATGTTGATAGTTCTCTCTTGAACACTGTGAGGGGTCGGCCAGTTATGTCCCTTATGTGTAGTGTGAAGCGTGTTGAACAGTCTCGGGCCTCTGGTCTTGATAGTTCTCTCTTGAACACTGTGAGGGGTCGGCCAGTTAGCCCTTATGTGTAGCGGAAGCGTTTGGAACAGTCTCGGCCTCTGGTGTTGATAGTTCTCTCTTGAAACACTGTGAGGGTCGGCCAGTTATGCCCCTTATGTTGTAGTGGAAGCGTGTTGAACAGTCTCGGGCCTCTGATGTTGATAGTTCTCTCTTGACCACTGTGTGGGGTCGGCCAGATATGTCCCTTATATGTAGTGGAAGCGTGTTGAACAGTCTCGGGCCTCTGGTGTTGAATAGTTCTCTCTTGAACACTGTGAGGGGTCGGCCAGTATGTCCCTTATGTGTAGGGGAAGCATGTTGAACAGTCCTCGGGCCTCTGATGTTGATAGTTCTCTCTCAGAGTACCTGTTGCACCTCTGCTCTTCAACGGGCGTATTCTGCCATCCTGCCATGTCTTCTGGTCTCATGTGGTGTTATTTCTGTGTGCAGGTTTGGACCAGCCCCTTTACTACTTTCCACGTGTAAATTTATTATGTATCTCTCCCGCCTGCGCTCAAGATTTAGGCTCTTTAGTCAGTCCAATAGTTTAGATGTTTTACTGAGTGGATTCTAGCAGTAAAGGATCTTGCACGCTCTTTGCAGAGAGAGAGAGAGAGAGAGAGAGAGAGAGAGAGAGAGAGAGAGAGAGAGAGAGAGAGACCCGGTATTACAGTCATGTTCGTTCTCGACGCACGATCGAAAACTCCGGATTCGTATCCCGGGTGGGATAGAAAAAGTTGGACGCTTATCCTATTACCTAATACACCTGTTCACCTAGCAGTGTGTAGGTAACCGGCAGTTAGTCAGCTTGTGGGGTTGCATCCGGGGGGGGGGGGTCAGTAATTCGACCCTTAGGGTGGGGGGGGGAGGGGAACTCGTTATAGTCTAACGTGTATGAATACACTCTGGCTGCCTGTCCCCCGACACAATGAATTTTTAATTATAGAAAAAAACGGACAACGGAAATCGTTATGGTGTGTGGTGGTGACGTCCACTGTCAACACCCTGAACCTGGTGTGTGGTGGTGACGTCCACTGTCAACACCCTGAACCTGGTGTGTGGTGGTGACGTCCACTGTCAACACCCTGAACCTGGTGTGTGGTGGTGACGTCCACTGTCAACACCCTGAACCTGGTGTATGGTGGTGACGTCCACTGTCAACACCCTGAACCTGGTGTATGGTGGTGACGTCCACTGTCAACACCCTGAACCTGGTGTATGGTGGTGACGTCCCGCTGTCAACACCCTGAACCTGGTGTATGGTGGTGACGTCCCGCTGTCAACACCCTGAACCTGGTGTATGGTGGTGACGTCCCGCTGTCAACACCCTGAACCTGGTGTATGGTGGTGACGTCCCGCTGTCAACACCCTGAACCTGGTGTATGGTGGTGACGTCCCGCTGTCAACACCCTGAACCAGGTGTATGGTGGTGACGTCCCGCTGTCAACACCCTGAACCTGGTGTGTGGTGGTGACGTCCCGCTGTCATCACCCTGAACCTGGTGTATGGTGGTGACGTCCCGCTGTCAACACCCTGAACCAGGTGTATGGTGGTGACGTCCCGCTGTCAACACCCTGAACCTGGTGTATGGTGGTGACGTCCCGCTGTCAACACCCTGAACCTGGTGTATGGTGGTGACGTCCCGCTGTCAACACCCTGAACCAGGTGTATGGTGGTGACGTCCCGCTGTCAACACCCTGAACCTGGTGTGTGGTGGTGACGTCCCGCTGTCAACACCCTGAACCAGGTGTATGGTGGTGACGTCCCGCTGTCAACACCCTGAACCTGGTGTGTGGTGGTGACGTCCCGCTGTCATCACCCTGAACCTGGTGTATGGTGGTGACGTCCCGCTGTCAACACCCTGAACCAGGTGTATGGTGGTGACGTCCCGCTGTCAACACCCTGAACCTGGTGTATGGTGGTGACGTCCCGCTGTCAACACCCTGAACCTGGTGTATGGTGGTGACGTCCCGCTGTCAACACCCTGAACCTGGTGTGTGGTGGTGACGTCCCGCTGTCAACACCCTGAACCTGGTGTATGGTGGTGACGTCCACTGTCAACACCCTGAACCAGGTGTTGGTGGTGACGTCCACTGTCAACACCCTGAACCTGGTGTATGGTGGTGACGTCCCGCTGTCAACACCCTGAACCTGGTGTATGGTGGTGACGTCCCGCTGTCAACACCCTGAACCTGGTGTATGGTGGTGACGTCCCGCTGTCAACACCCTGAACCTGGTGTATGGTGGTGACGTCCCGCTGTCAACACCCTGAACCTGGTGTGTGGTGGTGACGTCCCGCTGTCAACACCCTGAACTGGTGTATGGTGGTGACGTCCACTGTCAACACCCTGAACCTGGTGTGTGGTGGTGACGTCCCGCTGTCAACACCCTGAACCTGGTGTATGGTGGTGACGTCCCACTGTCAACACCCTGAACCTGGTGTGTGGTGGTGACGTCCCGCTGTCAACACCCTGAACCTGGTGTATGGTGGTGACGTCCACTGTCAACACCCTGAACCTGGTGTATGGTGGTGACGTCCCGCTGTCAACACCCTGAACCTGGTGTATGGTGGTGACGTCCCGCTGTCAACACCCTGAACCTGGTGTATGGTGGTGACGTCCCGCTGTCAACACCCTGAACCTGGTGTGTGGTGGTGACGTCCCGCTGTCAACACCCTGAACCTGGTGTATGGTGGTGACGTCCCGCTGTCAACACCCTGAACCTGGTGTGTGGTGGTGACGTCCACTGTCAACACCCTGAACCTGGTGTGTGGTGGTGACGTCCACTGTCAACACCCTGAACCTGGTGTATGGTGGTGACGTCCCGCTGTCAACACCCTGAACCTGGTGTGTGGTGGTGACGTCCCGCTGTCAACACCCTGAACTTGGTGTATGGTGGTGACGTCCACTGTCAACACCCTGAACCTGGTGTGTGGTGGTGACGTCCCGCTGTCAACACCCTGAACCTGGTGTATGGTGGTGACGTCCACTGTCAACACCCTGAACCTGGTGTGTGGTGGTGACGTCCCGCTGTCAACACCCTGAACCTGGTGTATGGTGGTGACGTCCACTGTCAACACCCTGAACCTGGTGTATGGTGGTGACGTCCCGCTGTCAACACCCTGAACCAGGTGTATGGTGGTGACGTCCCGCTGTCAACACCCTGAACCTGGTGTATGGTGGTGACGTCCCGCTGTCAACACCCTGAACCTGGTGTGTGGTGGTGACGTCCCGCTGTCAACACCCTGAACCTGGTGTATGGTGGTGACGTCCCGCTGTCAACACCCTGAACCTGGTGTGTGGTGGTGACGTCCACTGTCAACACCCTGAACCTGGTGTGTGGTGGTGACGTCCACTGTCAACACCCTGAACCTGGTGTGTGGTGGTGACGTCCACTGTCAACACCCTGAACCTGGTGTATGGTGGTGACGTCCACTGTCAACACCCTGAACCTGGTGTATGGTGGTGACGTCCCGCTGTCAACACCCTGAACCTGGTGTATGGTGGTGACGTCCACTGTCAACACCCTGAACCTGGTGTATGGTGGTGACGTCCACTGTCAACACCCTGAACCTGGTGTATGGTGGTGACGTCCACTGTCAACACCCTGAACCTGGTGTATGGTGGTGACGTCCACTGTCAACACCCTGAACCTGGTGTATGGTGGTGACGTCCCGCTGTCAACACCCTGAACCTGGTGTGTGGTGGTGACGTCCACTGTCAACACCCTGAACCTGGTGTATGGTGGTGACATCCCGCTGTCAACACCCTGAACCTGGTGTATGGTGGTGACGTCCACTGTCAACACCCTGAAACTGGTGTATGGTGGTGACGTCCCGCTGTCAACACCCTGAACCTGGTGTGTGGTGGTGACGTCCCGCTGTCAACACCCTGAACCTGGTGTATGGTGGTGACGTCCACTGTCAACACCCTGAACCAGGTGTATGGTGGTGACGTCCCGCTGTCAACACCCTGAACCAGGTGTATGGTGGTGACGTCCCGCTGTCAACACCCTGAACCTGGTGTGTGGTGGTGACGTCCCGCTGTCAACACCCTGAACCAGGTGTATGGTGGTGACGTCCCGCTGTCAACACCCTGAACCAGGTGTATGGTGGTGACGTCCCGCTGTCAACACCCTGAACCAGGTGTATGGTGGTGACGTCCCGCTGTCAACACCCTGAACCTGGTGTGTGGTGGTGACGTCCCGCTGTCAACACCCTGAACCTGGTGTATGGTGGTGACGTCCCGCTGTCAACACCCTGAACCTGGTGTGTGGTGGTGACGTCCCGCTGTCAACACCCTGAACCTGGTGTATGGTGGTGACGTCCACTGTCAACACCCTGAACCTGGTGTATGGTGGTGACGTCCCGCTGTCAACACCCTGAACCTGGTGTGTGGTGGTGACGTCCCGCTGTCAA
Organism: Procambarus virginalis; assembly: GCA_020271785.1. Taxonomy (NCBI): domain Eukaryota; kingdom Metazoa; phylum Arthropoda; class Malacostraca; order Decapoda; family Cambaridae; genus Procambarus; species Procambarus virginalis. The sequence goes on along the minus strand of WNGS01166226.1, from coordinate 21,299,235 downwards.
CACCCTGAACCTGGTGTGTGGTGGTGACGTCCCGCTGTCAACACCCTGAACCAGGTGTGTGGTGGTGACGTCCCGCTGTCAACACCCTGAACCAGGTGTGTGGTGGTGACGTCCCGCTGTCAACACCCTGAACAGATGAAACATAAAAGAACAATTCTTATTCACGATCTTTGGAGTCTTTGAGGAGCGTCAGGTAAGGAGCCAGAGAATGTGTGAAGGTGTATATCTGTGTGTATATCTGCGGCGACTCCGGCCGGACAAAGCCGAGGGGGGTGGGAGGGGTTGCCCCAGCTGGGAGGTGGAGGAAACGAGAAGAAAAGTGCTAAAGAGATGATTAACGAGGTAATAGTAGGGGGAGTGGCGGGGGGGGGGGAGGATCACGACTACCTTGAGAACGCTCCTAAATGTATCTCTTCAGATGGTAAACAAAGTCTTCAGATGGTAAACAAAGTCTTCAGATGGTAAACAAAGTCTTCAGATGGTAAACAAAGTCTTCAGATGGTAAACAAAGTCTTCAGATGGTAAACAAAGTCTTCAGATGGTAAACAAAGTCTTCAGATGGTAAACAAAGTCTTCAGATGGTAAACAAAGTCTTCAGATAGTAAACAAAGTCTTCAGATGGTAAACAAAGTCTTCAGATGGTAAACAAAGTCTTCAGATGGTAAACAAAGTCTTCAGATAGTAAACAAAGTCTTCAGATGGTAAACAAAGTCTTCAGATGGTAAACAAAGTCTTCAGATGGTAAACAAGTCTTCAGATGGTAAACAAAGTCTTCAGATGGTAAACAAAGTCTTCAGATGGTAAACAAAGTCTTCAGATGGTAAACAAAGTCTTCAGATGGTAAACAAAGTCTTCAGATGGTAAACAAAGTCTTCAGATGGTAAACAAAGTCTTCAGATGGTAAACAAAGTCTTCAGATGGTAAACAAAGTCTTCAGATGGTAAACAAAGTCTTCAGATGGTAAACAAAGTCTTCAGATAGTAAACAAAGTCTTCAGATAGTAAACAAAGTCTTCAGATGGTAAACAAAGTCTTCAGATGGTAAACAAAGTCTTCAGATGGCAAACAAAGTCTTCAGATAGTAAACAAAGTCTTCAGATGGTAAACAAAGTCTTCAGATGGTAAACAAAGTCTTCAGATGGCAAACAAAGTCTTCAGATGGTAAACAAAGTCTTCAGATGGTAAACAAAGTCTTCAGATGGCAAACAAAGTCTTCAGATGGCAGCCATTGGCTTCGTTGCCCATATCTTCCCTCAGTGTTAAGGACTCGAACCTCGGACATCTTACTGGCGAGTCCGGTGTTAGTTATAACCCATCACACTCGAGCCCAGTTAAAAACCAGTTTCAGGATGCGAGACACGTACGACCTCAGGTCCTGCCATGTGGTCGTGCACCTGGCAGCCCTGGGGAGTCTGTGGTCGTGCACCTGGCAGCCCTGGGGAGTCTGTGGTCGTGCACCTGGCAGCCCTGGGGAGTCTGTGGTCGTGCACCTGGCAGCCCTGGGGAGTCTGTGGTCGTGCACCTGGCAGCCCTGGGGAGTCTGTGGTCGTGCACCTGGCAGCCCTGGGGAGTCTGTGGTCGTGCACCTGGCAGCTCTGGGGAGTCTGTGGTCGTGCACCTGGCAGCTCTGGGGAGTCTGTGGTCGTGCACCTGGCAGCCCTGGGGAGTCTATGGTCGTGCACCTGGCAGCCCTGGGGAGTCTGTGGTCGTGCACCTGGCAGCCCTGGGGAGTCTGTGGTCGTGCACCTGGCAGCCCTGGGAGTCTGTGGTCGTGCACCTGGCAGCTCTGGGGAGTCTGTGGTCGTGCACCTGGCAGCTCTGGGGAGTCTGTGGTCGTGCACCTGGCAGCCCTGGGGAGTCTCTGGTCGTGCACCTGGCAGCCCTGGGGAGTCTGTGGTCGTGCGTCTGGCAGCCCTGGGGAGTCTGTGGTCGTGCACCTGGCAGCCCTGGGGAGTCTGTGGTCGTGCGCCTGGCAGCCCTGGGGGGTCTGTGGTCGTGCGTCTGGCAGCCCTGGGGAGTCTGTGGTCGTGCACCTGGCCGCCCTGGGGAGTCTGGTCGTGCGCCTGGCAGCCCTGGGGAGTCTGTGGTCGTGCGCCTGGCAGCCCTGGGGGGGTCTGTGGTCCCACACCTGGGAGTGTTGTGGTCCCACACCTGGGAGTACTGTGGTCCCACACCTGGGAGTACTGTGGTCCCACACCTGGGAGTGTTGTGGTCCCACACCTGGGAGTACTGTGGTCCCACACCTGGGAGTGTTGTGGTCCCACACCTGGGAGTGTTGTGGTCCCACACCTGGGAGTGTTGTGGTCCCACACCTGGGAGTACTGTGGTCCCACACCTGGGAGTGTTGTGGTCCCACACCTGGGAGTGTTGTGGTCCCACACCTGGGAGTGTTGTGGTCCCACACCTGGGAGTGTTGTGGTCCCACACCTGGGAGTGTTGTGGTCCCACACCTGGGAGTGTTGTGGTCCCACACCTGGGAGTGTTGTGGTCCCACACCTGGGAGTACTGTGGTCCCACACCTGGGAGTGTTGTGGTCCCACACCTGGGAGTGTTGTGGTCCCACACCTGGGAGTACTGTGGTCCCACACCTGGGAGTACTGTGGTCCCACACCTGGGAGTACTGTAGTCCCACACCTGGGAGTACTGTGGTCCCACACCTGGGAGTGTTTTGGTCCCACACCTGGGAGTGTTGTGGTCCCACACCTGGGAGTACTGTAGTCCCACACCTGGGAGAACTGTGGTCCCACACCTGGGAGTGTTTTGGTCCCACACCTGGGAGTGTTGTGGTCCCACACCTGGGAGTGTTGTGGTCCCACACCTGGGAGTGTTGTGGTCCCACACCTGGGAGTGTTGTGGTCCCACACCTGGGAGTGTTGTGGTCCCACACCTGGGAGTGTTGTGGTCCCACACCTGGGAGTGTTGTGGTCCCACACCTGGGAGTGTTGTGGTCCCACACCTGGGAGTGTTGTGGTCCCATACCTGGGAGTGTTGTGGTCCCACACCTGGGAGTGTTGTGGTCCCACACCTGGGAGTGTTGTGGTCCCACACCTGGGAGTGTTGTGGTCCCACACCTGGGAGTGTTGTGGTCCCACACCTGGGAGTACTGTGGTCCCACACCTGGGAGTGTTGTGGTCCCACACCTGGGAGTGTTGTGGTCCCACACTTGGGAGTACTGTGGTCCCACACCTGGGAGTACTGTGGTCCCACACCTGGGAGTGTTGTGGTCCCACACCTGGGAGTGTTGTGGTCCCACACCTGGGAGTGTTGTGGTCCCACACCTGGGAGTACTGTGGTCCCACACCTGGGAGTGTTGTGGTCCCACACCTGGGAGTGTTGTGGTCCCACACCTGGGAGTACTGTGGTCCCACACCTGGGAGTGTTGTGGTCCCACACCTGGGAGTGTTGTGGTCCCACACCTGGGAGTGTTGTGGTCCCACACCTGGGAGTACTGTGGTCCCACACCTGGGAGTGTTGTGGTCCCACACCTGGGAGTGTTGTGGTCCCACACCTGGGAGTGTTGTGGTCCCACACCTGGGAGTACTGTAGTCCACACCTGGGAGTGTTGTGGTCCCACACCTGGGAGTGTTGTGGTCCCACACCTGGGAGTGTTGTGGTCCCACACCTGGGAGTGTTGTGGTCCCACACCTGGGAGTGTTGTGGTCCCACACCTGGGAGTACTGTGGTCCCACACCTGGGAGTGTTGTGGTCCCACACCTGGGAGTGTTGTGGTCCCACACCTGGGAGTACTGTGGTCCCACACCTGGGAGTACTGACTGTGGTCCCACACCTGGGAGTACTGTAGTCCCACACCTGGGAGTACTGTGGTCCCACACCTGGGAGTACTGTGGTCCCACACCTGGGAGTACTGTAGTCCCACACCTGGGAGTACTGTGGTCCCACACCTGGGAGTGTTGTGGTCCCACACCTGGGAGTGTTGTGGTCCCACACCTGGGAGTACTGTGGTCCCACACCTGGGAGTACTGTGGTCCCACACCTGGGAGTACTGTGGTCCCACACCTGGGAGTACTGTGGTCCCACACCTGGGAGTGTTGTGGTCCCACACCTGGGAGTGTTGTGGTCCCACACCTGGGAGTACTGTGGTCCCACACCTGGGAGTACTGTGGTCCCACACCTGGGAGTACTGTGGTCCCACACCTGGGAGTGTTGTGGTCCCACACCTGGGAGTGTTGTGGTCCCACACCTGGGAGTGTTGTGGTCCCACACCTGGGAGTGTTGTGGTCCCACACCTGGGAGTGTTGTGGTCCCACACCTGGGAGTGTTGTGGTCCCACACCTGGGAGTGTTGTGGTCCCACACCTGGGAGTGTTGGGGTCCCACACCTGGGAGTGTTGTGGTCCCACACCTGGGAGTGTTGTGGTCCCACACCTGGGAGTGTTGTGGTCCCACACCTGGGAGTGTTGTGGTCCCACACCTGGGAGTGTTGTGGTCCCACACCTGGGAGTGTTGTGGTCCCACACCTGGGAGTGTTGTGGTCCCACACCTGGGAGTGTTGTGGTCCCACACCTGGGAGTGTTGTGGTCCCACACCTGGGAGTACTGTGGTCCCACACCTGGGAGTGTTGTGGTCCCACACCTGGGAGTGTTGTGGTCCCACACCTGGGAGTGTTGTGGTCCCACACCTGGGAGTACTGTGGTCCCACACCTGGGAGTACTGTGGTCCCACACCTGGGAGTGTTGTGGTCCCACACCTGGGAGTGTTGTGGTCCCACACCTGGGAGTACTGTGGTCCCACACCTGGGAGTGTTGTGGTCCCACACCTGGGAGTGTTGTGGTCCCACACCTGGGAGTACTGTGGTCCCACACCTGGGAGTGTTGTGGTCCCACACCTGGGAGTGTTGTGGTCCCACACCTGGGAGTGTTGTGGTCCCACACCTGGGAGTACTGTGGTCCCACACCTGGGAGTGTTGTGGTCCCACACCTGGGAGTGTTGTGGTCCCACACCTGGGAGTGTTGTGGTCCCACACCTGGGAGTACTGTAGTCCACACCTGGGAGTGTTGTGGTCCCACACCTGGGAGTGTTGTGGTCCCACACCTGGGAGTGTTGTGGTCCCACACCTGGGAGTGTTGTGGTCCCACACCTGGGAGTGTTGTGGTCCCACACCTGGGAGTACTGTGGTCCCACACCTGGGAGTGTTGTGGTCCCACACCTGGGAGTGTTGTGGTCCCACACCTGGGAGTACTGTGGTCCCACACCTGGGAGTACTGACTGTGGTCCCACACCTGGGAGTACTGTAGTCCCACACCTGGGAGTACTGTGGTCCCACACCTGGGAGTACTGTGGTCCCACACCTGGGAGTACTGTAGTCCCACACCTGGGAGTACTGTGGTCCCACACCTGGGAGTGTTGTGGTCCCACACCTGGGAGTGTTGTGGTCCCACACCTGGGAGTACTGTGGTCCCACACCTGGGAGTACTGTGGTCCCACACCTGGGAGTACTGTGGTCCCACACCTGGGAGTGTTGTGGTCCCACACCTGGGAGTGTTGTGGTCCCACACCTGGGAGTACTGTGGTCCCACACCTGGGAGTACTGTGGTCCCACACCTGGGAGTACTGTGGTCCCACACCTGGGAGTACTGTGGTCCCACACCTGGGAGTGTTGTGGTCCCACACCTGGGAGTGTTGTGGTCCCACACCTGGGAGTGTTGTGGTCCCACACCTGGGAGTGTTGTGGTCCCACACCTGGGAGTACTGTGCTGGGAAATTCATCCTTCTGAAATTCAGAAGCTAGAAGAGATTTATGAAAAATAAATAATGCAGAGAACATTGATATCTAGGTGTGTGTATCCTGCGTCTAGGTGTGTGTATCCTGCGTCTAGGTGTGTGTTCCTTGCGTCTAGGTGTGTGTACCTTGCGTCTAGGTGTGTGTACCTTGCGTCTAGGTGTGTGTATCCTGCGTCTAGGTGTGTGTATCCTGCGTCTAGGTGTGTGTTCCTTGCGTCTAAGTGTGTGTATCCTGCGTCTAGGTGTGTGTACCTTGCGTCTAGGTGTGTGTACCTTGCGTCTAGGTGTGTGTACCTTGCGTCTAGGTGTGTGTACCTTGCGTCTAGGTGTGTACCTTGCGTCTAGGTGTGTATACCTTGCGTCTAGGTGTGTATACACTGGGCGGTTGATAGGCCTTAAGCCCAACACCATTCCGCTCATCTACACAGGAATATATTTTCTGAGAGGTATACTCCGCTTCCTCGTTTGTATATACACAAACATGTATATACGTGTAGTTCATTGTAGTCCTGGACTGTATCTAATACAGTTGATTGTAGTCCTTGACTGTATCCAATACAGTTGATGTAGTCCTTGACTGTATCCAATACAGTTGATTGGTCAGTAAACAGTGGGGTTGCCTTAATATCCTCCGAGAGGCATTGACCCCAAGGGCAAGATAAAGCTTGCTTAATAGGGCAAGCTGTATATTGTCCTTATTAGGGCGCCTGACAGCTGAGTGGACAGCGCT
>WNGS01166226.1:21213143-21235459 GCA_020271785.1 Procambarus virginalis | reverse complement strand
GTGGTGCTGCAGGTCTTGTGGTGTGGTGCTGCAGGTCTTTTGGTGTGCTGCAGGTCTGGTGGTGGTGCTGCAGGTCCTTGTGGTGGTGCTGCAGGTCTGGTGGTGGTGCTGCAGGTCTGGTGGTGGTGCTGCAGGTCTGGTGGTGGTGCTGCAGGTCTGGTGGTGGTGCTGCAGGTCTGGTGGTGGTGCTGCAGGTCTTGTGGTGGTGCTGCAGGTCTGGTGGTGTTGCTGCAGGTCTGGTGGTGGTGCTGCAGGTCATGTGGTGGTGCTGCAGGTCCTTGTGGTGGTGCTGCAGGTCTGGTGGTGTTTGTACTGCAGGTCGTGTTGGTGGTGCTGCAGGTCTTGTGGTGGTGGTGCTGCAGGTCTTGTGGTGGTGCTGCAGGTCTTGTGGTGGTGGTGCTGCAGGTCTGGTGGTGGTGCTGCAAGTTTGGTGGTGGTGCTGCAGGTCCTTGTGGTGGTGCTGCAGGTGTGGTGGTGGTGGTGCTGCAGGTCTGGTGGTGGTGCTGCAGGTCTGGTGGTGGTGGCTGCCGGTCAGGTGGTGGTGCTACAGGTCTGGTGGTGGTGCTACAGGTCTGGTGGTGGTGCTGCAGGTCTGGTGGTGGTGCTACAGGTCTGGTGGTGGTGCTGCAGGTCTGGTGGTGGTGCTGCAGGTCTGGTGGTGGTCTACAGGTTCTGGTGGTGGTATGCAGGTCTGGTGGTGGTGGTGCTGCAGGTATGGTGTGGTGGTGCTGCAGGTCTAGTGGTGGTGGTGCTGCAGGTCTGGTGGTGTGGTACTGCAGGTCTGGTGGTGGTGGTGCTGCAGGTCTGGTGGTGGTGGTGCTGCAGGTCTGGTGGTGGTGGTATTGCAGGTCTGGTGGTGGTTGTGCTGCAGGTCTGGTTGGTGGTGGTGCTGCAGGTCTGGTGGTGGTGGTGCTGCAGGTCTGGTGGTGGTGGTGCTGCAGGTCTGGTGGTGGTGGTGGTGCTGCAGGTCTGGTGGTGGTGCTACAGGTGTTGTGGTGCTGCTGCAGGTCTGGTGGGGTGGTGCTGCAGGTCTGGTGGTGGTGGTGCTGCAGGTCTGGTGGTGGTGGTACTGCAGGTCTTTTGGTCAAGAGTACAAAACTCAGTCAAATCATATTATAGAACGAAAAAACAATGTATAGGATCTGGGTGTACTCATGTCGGAAGACCTTACCTTTAAAGAACACAATAAAGTAGCCGTCACAACTATATATATATATATAATATATATATATATATATATATATATATATATAATATATATATATATATATATGACTGAAAACTGAAGACTGATATAAATATGACTGAAAACTCTCACCCCAGAAGTGACTCGAACCATACTCCCAGGAGCAGGAGCAACGCAACTGGTATCTACGGGACGCCTTAATCCGCTTGATAAAATGCTATGCCCAAGATTACCATCCGAGTGCCGGCGGGGAAGTGGTTCAAATAGCTTCGGCTATCACTTCCTTTTGTCCGGTCGTGATGGTGAAGCGGATTAAGGCATCCCGTAGAACCAGTTGCGTTGCTCCTGGGAGTATGGGTTCGAGTCACTTCTGGTGTGTGAGTTTTCATTCACATATAGTCCTGGGAACCATTCAGGCTTGTTCACATTTGGTGTCCTCACGTGTGCCCCAAAGAATGAGGTGATTTGATAAAATGCTATGCCCAAGATTACCATCAGAGTGGCCGGCGAGGAAGTGCTTCAAATAGCTTCGGCTATCACTTCCTTTTGTCGGTCGTGATGGTCAAGCGGATTAAGGCGTCCCGTAGATACCAGTTGCGTTGCTCCTGGGAGTATGGGTTCGAGTCACTTCTGGGGTGTGAGTTTTCATTCGCATATGGTCCTGGGGACCATTCAGGCTTGTTCGCATATATATATATATATATATATATATATATATATATATATATATATATATATATATATATATATATATATATTACACGAGTCAAGCCAGACAAGGATTTGAGAGGCGCCAGTCTGTCGGCCAGAAAGTCACACCTCTACAGTGTTAATGACCACCAAGTGACCAAGGTCAGGTCGTGTGAAATTGACCTTGTTTCAGTTAAGCTCATAATTGCAGGCGGCTAGCCGGTGGGTCCTTCAAACATGCCGCAAGTTTAAGGAGTGGCTTGGTAGATGGCCTGGGGCTATCTACTTGTGGGCGGAGTTAGCTAGTTGGTCCCCAAATAAATACTCGGGAAACTGTAGATTCAGGATGGAGGATAGAGCAATAGGAGAGCAGCAGAGCAGAGCAGGGCAGAAGACAGCAGCCGAGTTAGACTGTCGGCCGGACGGGGGTGACTGCCTGTCAACTGCAGCCCATCCCCCCCCCCCCTCTCTCTATTCAACTTAGACTCAGTCCTCGGTGAGTGAACATTAAGGTGACTTAGTTGTGTTTACTAGTGTTGTGTGACTGTCAGGGGCAGACAGTTGTAGTGGTCTCGAGTTCTCGGGTAATGACTCACTTTATATATTAACAGTGAAGCTTCAGTTTGATTGCTTGAATTATGATATCTATCCTGATAAATATACTTGATGAATTATTGAGAAATATATACTTGTTTCACTGTACTTGTAATCTGATGTTAATTGTTCCTAGAGCTGGGATTTTTGGATACAATCTGCAGACTAGAGTGTAGAGCACTCTTGAGGTTATTGAATAAAAGATTCTTACAGGGAACATGATTCCAGTTGACACATGGTAATACATCTTTTGATACAGACAAGTTCCATTCCTTGTCTTGTATGTACTGACCAGAATGGATGGTGGCAGCCTTTCTACTTCTACTATCTACTTTCTACTTCTACACTTCTACCCTTCTTCCACTACTTCATATTCATCTCTGTTCCCTCTCTCCCCTTTCAACCTGACGACCCTCCTTCCTCCTCCCACCTCTCTACCTCCCTCACCCCAAACCCTCACTAATTACTTCATTATTCATCTCTTTCCTTCCGTTTCTCTTATACGTTTGTGGCAGTGAAATGTTCTAGAGTTTCTCTAGGGTTTGTGGGTAGCCGATCAAGTTACGGCGCCTTGTTGTTGTAGCACCTAGGTGATCAAATACCCAGGTTACAAGGTGTTGAACTAGAGAGGCTGCCGTAGGAACTCTGGGGAACTCTAGTTAACGGGGGGGCGGGAGAATGGACTAAAAAGGAGCTATCCCCCCCCCCCCCGTTACAGTCCAACCGGCGTTTGAGAGGCAGGTTGTGGAGGGGAGGGAGAGGGGGGAGGAGAGGGATAGGGGAGGAGCAGGTGGGAGGGGGAGGGGGGGGGGAAGTGGGTCACCTGGTTTGTATCTCTTGAGACCGTTCAGAAGGGTAACATGATCTTCCTGGGGTCCCGAGTGAGCTGAGACTGTTCCACATGCTATGAGGGCATGCTATGTGGTAACTACTGGAGCATGCTATGTGGTAACCACTCGAGCATGCTATGTGGTAACTACTGGAGCATGCTAGTGGTAACTACTGGAGCATGCTATGTGGTAACCACTCGAGCATGCTATGTGGTAACCACTCGAGCATGCTATGTGGTAACCACTCGAGCATGCTATGTGGTAAGGACTCAAGCATGCTATGTGGTAACCACTCGAGCATGCTATGTGGTAACTACTGGAGCATGCTATGTGGTAACTACTGGAGCATGCTATGTGGTAACCACTCGAGCATGCTATGTGGTAACGACTCAAGCATGCTATGTGGTAACCACTCGAGCATGCTATGTGGTAACAACTCGAGCATGCTATGTGGTAACAACTCAAGCATGCTATGTGGTAACAACTGGAGCATGCTATGTGGTAACCACTCGAGCATGCTATGTGGTAACAACTGGAGCATGCTATGTGGTAACCACTCGAGCATGCTATGTGGTAACAACTCAAGCATGCTATGTGGTAACAACTGGAGCATGCTATGTGGTAACCACTCGAGCATGCTATGTGGTAACCACTCGAGCATGCTATGTGGTAACCACTCGAGCATGCTATGTGGTAACGACTCAATCTTCCTATGTGGTAACGACTCAAGCATACTATGAGGGCATGTCTCTATGTAATTAATAATGTCCTAACCTAACTTGCCCTCTTCTCGCCCTAATAAAGTACTCATCCATGCATTACTAGGCCTAGTAATATTTTAAATTTTAAGTTTGGGTTTTAGCTAAATTTGTCCCAAATTCTATATAATTAATAGTCCAAAAAGCGGTCAACTGGCAGCCCATCACTACATCTTGGTACTTTTTGTTATTGTTACCATTTCAAATTGTTTTTTAAATTTCTTCAAGAAACTTCAAGTTTCTTCAAGTTTTTGTAAATTTCTTCAAATTTACTTCAAATTGTTACCATTAAGTATTGTCGTTGCGGGAGAACACACACGGCACTCACGGACGACTTAAGAACACACAAGGCACTCACGGACGACTTAAGAACACACACGGCACTCACGAACGACTTAAGAACACACACAGCACTCACGGACGACTTAAGAACACACACACACAGCCCATGAACAAGCTTTACTGCTCCAGATGATGCAGAGTTAAGAGGCGTGTCCGAGAGCTGAACCTCAACACCCGCAAACACATTGAGATACATATTCATCCGTAAAGTACAACAAATAGGTAGACAAAGAGACGGGTAAAAAGACAGAGCCGGCACAGACAGGCAGGCGACACTTACACCAGCAGACAGGCAGACAGGCAGGCGACACTTACACCAGCAGACAGGCAGACGGGCCAGACAGACAGGCAGACAGTGAGGGGCCACAAGCCTAGCCTGAGTGTGCTTCTTGAGGCGTGCTGGGATAAAATGCTCCGTGTACACTTTCTTGAGGAACCCGGGACAGCTACACACACACACACACACACACACACACACACACACACACGCACACGCACACGCACACACACACACACACGCACGCACGCACGCACCCACCTCTCTCCAGGTCCAGTAGTGAAATATAATACCTAACCTTAAGGACATAATGAATCTGTAATTTTAGGAACTTGTAGCGAGCAGATATGAACAAGGAAGACAACCCCATTACACAGTCACAAAGACATCTTAGATGCAAGGCTGAGTGGCGTAGTGGTCAAGGAAGGGGTTTAATCTCTCAGAACCTGCCGAGGTTGCCACTAAAGCTCCACTAGGCTCCATTGTGTTTTAAGAAAGTTATATTTACTTGAAACACACAAAAGGCGCCACAATTGACTTTAAGAAGCGGAGTCTGAATGTCAAAGGGTTGTTGATGCATTGTTCTTAAAGAGAAAGTTGTACTTATCAAAGCTTACCACAGCCAACCAACTTTGTTAGACCTGAGAGGAGAGAGAGAGAGAGAGAGAGAGAGAGAGAGAGAGAGAGAGAGAGAGAGAGAGAGAGAGAGAGAGAGAGAGGGTGTATGCAGGTGAGACGAAGAGGGAGATAGAAAATGGAGAACGGGTGAGGGAAGTAGGAGAGAAGTGGGAGATAGAAAATGGGATGATGTGGGAGGGAGAGACTGAAGAGGGAAAGATGCAAAATATAGAAGAAAGAAGTGTATTTAGATGAAAAAGAGAAGAAAGCTGAGAAATATAGATACATATAGAAATATATGTATCTGTTTATAATATATTTCTATATAAATATAGAAATGTTGACCCTGTCAACATATTGGCGGACGGGAAACACTCTCCTAATAATACAGTTAAATTAGGCTCAAAACAGACTGAATCCTGACATAAATAACAAAGTGGAACCAACATAAAAATGTTCAGGGTGACCACCTGAATGAATCCCTCCAAGATAATCCCCCACCCAAAAAAAACATCCCGTTGCGGATTTTTCTACCAATTTGAAAGAGAGTTCGGCCATGTTGGATTTTAGCAAGTGTTAACGAAAATTACAGGCGAACAAATTGCCCCGGGAGATTTATTCTCTTTTTTTTCTTAACTGGTTTTTACGAGAAGGCGTTTTGATAGCAATATAATGTTGTTCATCATTTTATAATCTTGACCCGATTGTTAAGAATTTAGCGTCCCTAAGGTGGAGGAAGCGCTCCACCGCTCTTCTTCTGCTCTCATGCCTCACTCTTTTCACCTCAGTCTAGGCTTCACTCTCATTTTGTTGCACAGTCATATTATTCAATTNATATTGCGTCAGCCAGAAAAAATGATCGGATGGATACCGAGAACTTTCAAATCCAAGGATCCCATCACAATGATTATACTATGCAAGTCACTTGAGTACTGCTCAGTACTCACTTCCCCCTTCAAAGCGGGAGAGATTGCTGAAATAGAGGAATACAGAGAACATATACGGCACGCATAGACGAGATAAAGCACCTAAATTATTGGGATCGTCTCAAAGCTCTCCAAATGTACTCACTAGAAAGGAAACGGGAAAGATATCAAATAATATACACGTGGAAAATACTGGAGGGCCAGGTCCCAAATCTACACAGTAAAATGACAACATACTGGAGTGAACGATATGGAAGAAAGTGCAGAATAGAACCAGTGAAGAGCAGAGGTGCCATAGGCACAATCAGTGAACACTGTATAAACATCAGAGGTCCACGGTTGTTCAACATCCTCCCAGCGAATATAAGAAATATTGCCGGAACAACCGTGGACATCTTCAAGAGAAAACTAGATAATTTTCTCCAAGAAGTGCCGGACCAACCTGGCTGTGGTGGGTATGTGGGCCTGCAGGCCTAGTAGACCAAGCTCTCACAAGTCAGCCTGGCTCGGGCCGGGCTTGTAAAGTGATACCTGCTTGATGGGGTTCTGGGAGGTCTTCTATTCCCCAAGCCAGGCTTGACTTGTGCGAGTTTGGTCCACCAGGCTGTTGCTTGGAGCGGCCCGCAGGCCCAAATACCCACCACAGCCCGGTTGGTCCGCAGCAGTAGAAGTAGAACTCCCAGAACCTCATAAAGCAGGTATCAAGTGCAGTGAAAAGCTCTGTACCCCAGGGCACAGTCCTTGCACCACTGCTATTTCTCATTCTTTTCTCTGATATAGACAAAAATACTGCCTATATCTGCCTGATATAGGTAGCTTCGTGTCATCCTTTGCAGATGAAAAAAAAATCAGCATGGAAATTACCACTTTAGAAGACACTGAAAAACTACAGGCAGATATAAATAAAGTATTCGATTGGGCAACTGAAAATAACATGATATTTAACGGTGATAAGTTCCAGGTACTGATGTATGGTGTAAACGAGAAGCTTAAACGAAACACAGAGTACAGGACACAGACACAACCGTAAAAGGAAAACATGAAAAAGATCTGGGAATTATGATGTCTGACGACCTGATATTTAGTGAAAATAACCGAGCAAATATAGCGGCGGCCAGGAAAATGATAGGATGGATTATGAGAATGTTCAAATCCAGAGATCCCACAGCAATGCTTCCTTTTCCAGAGCAGGAGAGATCTCTGAATTAGAGAAAATAAAGAGAACATATACAGCACGCATAACAATGATTAAGCATCTGAATTTGTGGTCTCTATGCTTACAAAATGTACTCTCTGGAAAAAAGAGATGAAAAAGGTATCAAATAAATACATGGAAGATAATTGCAGACCAGGTCCAAAATTTGCGCAGTAGAATAACAAAAATATTGGAGCGCAAGATACGGAACGAAATGCAGAATAGAACCAGTGAAGAGTAGAAGTGCCATAGGCACAATCAGAGAACACTGTCTGAACATCAGAAGTCCACAGCTGTTCAACACCCTCCCAGCAAGCATTAGAAATATTGCCGGAACAATGGTGGATGTATTCAAGAGGCACTTGTTCGTTCGTTCTCCTGGCCGAAACGTTCTTGTAGGAAGTGCCGGACCAACCAGGCTGTGGTGGATATGTGGACCTACGGGCCGCTCTAAGCAATAAACTGTTGGACCAAGTTATCACACGTGGAGCCTGGCCTCAGGCGGGGCTCGGTGAGTAGAAGTAGTCCTGAAACACTCTCCAGGTATGCTCCAAGTATCAAAAAAACCGTCTGTCCTCCCCCTTCCCATCCATCCATGACCCCTGCCATCCCCCTTCCCTCTATATATATCCCCTCCCCCATCCCATTCCTATTCAGCACCCCCATCATCGTTAAACCTCTACCATACATAACCCTGTTTCACTACCTCACACTCTCTCATCTCCCCCCTCCACCTACTCCCACCGCCCCCCCCCCCCACCACCTGCACCACCACTACCTCTAATAGGCAATTTTCCTATCATTTTCATCATTTTCAAAGCGAGATTCGTACGTTTAACATTTTGGGGGAATCAATTAGGCTAACAGCTGGCAGGCGGCGCAGGGAAAACAACGTGATGGAATTATTGAGCGGTTTGTGCCTGGGGGAGCCGGCCGTGGGGCTCCACTCTCCGTCACCACATTTTCTCCAAGAATGAATTCGAGTCTCTTGGAAACATTACGTTTCATCTACATTATCTCTGCAATTTATCCTCCTCACCCCCTTTTCAACCACTTGGGCTGGACGGTAGAGCGACGGTCTCACTTCATGCAGGTCGGCGTTCAATCCCCGACCGTCCATAAGTGGTTGGGCAGCATTCCTTTCCCCGTCCCATCCCAAATCCTTATCCTGACACCTTCCAAGTGCTATATAGTCGTAATGGGTTGGCGCCTTCTTCCTGATAGTTCCGTTCCTCCCCCCCCCCCACACCCCAAATCCAGGCACACCCCCTCCCTCAGTCACACACACACACACACCACACACACACACA
Organism: Procambarus virginalis; assembly: GCA_020271785.1. Taxonomy (NCBI): domain Eukaryota; kingdom Metazoa; phylum Arthropoda; class Malacostraca; order Decapoda; family Cambaridae; genus Procambarus; species Procambarus virginalis. The sequence continues at coordinate 21,226,733 of WNGS01166226.1, read as the reverse complement.
CACACACACACACACACACACACACCGCCACTGTCCAGTCACACCCCTAAATGGAATAGTTGAGACTCGTTTTCGAATCTTGTCACGGGTGTCCGTGATGATGTTCTTGGTACGTCTGTTCTCGTGATTACAAAACGACGCGTCCTGATATACCTGGTTGATGGGGTTCTGGGAGTTGTTCTACTCCCCAAGCCCGGCCCGAGGCCAGGCTTGATATCTTGCACCGCGCCCTCCTTCTCTGGTGGCCGCGTTTAAAATCGATTTACATTTTCTTATTGAGAAGTATCGTCTCTTGTGTGGGATCCCGGGCGGGACAGAAGTGGTTGGGCGCATTTCCTATCACCTAATGCACCTGTTCACCTAACAGTAAGTAGGTTTCTCAGGAGTTTGTCAGCTTCTTGTGGGGTTGCATCCTGGGCGGGGTCAGTAATTCAACCCTTAGAGGGTGGGGTGGGGGACCTGGATATAAGCTTAACGTCTAAGAATACACTCTGCCTTCCTGTCCCCTCGACACAATGAATTATAATTATTGTGCCTAAGAATATAGGTATCTTGACCAAACTTAATTTTCACACGATCAAATGGCTCTACACATCTCTAATTATATTTATTAACATCTTTACTGACAAAAATAATTACAATTTTGAATAATCTGAGGATTTCAATTAAGTCTTATTAGGGTGAGGATAATGCTGGTATTCACTGTCACACAGGCCAGAGGGTCATACATAAGACAATACGTCTAAAATGTACCGAAGCGCGCGCACGCACGCGCGCGCGCACACACACACACACACCACACACACACACACCACACACACACACACACACACACACACACACACACACACAGTTTAGGAAGTTTAGGAAGTGATGTGGTGGAGGCTGACTCCATACACAGTTTCAAGTGTAGATATGATAGAGCCCAATAGGCTCAGGAATCTGTGCACCTGTTGATTGACGGTTGAGAGGCGGGACCAAAGAGCCAGAGCTCAACCCCCGCAAACACAACTTGGTGAGTACACACACACACACACACACACACACAAAATTAAACTTACGGGCGTGATAGCCTGGTGGATAGCGCACAGGTCTCGTAATTCTGTGGCGCGGGTTCGATTCCCGGACCAGGCAGAAACAAATGGGCAAAGTTTCTTTCACCCTGAATGCCCCTGTTACCTAGCAGTAAATAGATACCTGGGAGTTAGTCAGCTGTTACGGGCTGCTTCCTGGGTATGTGAAAAAAAGACGTTAATAGATAGTAACAGTTGATTGATTGACAGTTGAGAGGCGGGCCGAAGGAGCAGAGCTCAACCCCCGCAAGCACAACTAGGTGAATACACACATACACAGGTCAGGTTCCTTCCCGTTAATACAGATACTAGAACCTATGCACTTTCAGTTGGATTGCTGGTTGCAGACTGGTTGCACTGCAATGTACCTCAGAGGGCTTTGCAATATACCATTCTTCTCAGCTGTGGAAAACCAGTTTCTCACAGTAGTTATTCACAGTGGTAATTTAAAGCACATACGTTCCCAAATGATAATAACTACAGCCTTGCTCCACAATCCTTTCTGTCAAACAGAACAGAAAATGACGGTCAATCAAGCCCAAGTGCAGTGAAAAGCTCTGTACTCCAGGGCACAATCCTTGCGCCACTGCTCTGTACCCCAGGGCACAATCCTTGCACCACTGCTCTGTACCCCAGGGCACAATCCTTGCGCCACTGCTCTGTACCCCAGGGCACAATCCTTGCGCCACTGCTCTGTACCCCAGGGCACAGTCCTTGCACCACTGCTCTGTACCCCAGGGCACAATCCTTGCACCACTGCTCTGTACCCCAGGGCACAATCCTTGCGCCACTGCTCTGTACCCCAGGGCACAGTCCTTGCGCCACTGCTCTGTACCCCAGGGCACAGTCCTTGCGCCACTGCTCTGTACCCCAGGGCACAGTCCTTGCGCCACTGCTCTGTACCCCAGGGCACAGTCCTTGCGCCACTGCTCTGTACCCCAGGGCACAGTCCTTGCGCCACTGCTCTGTACCCAAGGGCACAGTCCTTGCGCCACTGCTCTGTACCCCAGGGCACAGTCCTTGCGCCACTGATCTGTACCCCAGGGCACAGTCCTTGCGCCACTGCTCTATACCCCAGGGCACAGTCCTTGCGCCACTGATCTGTACCCCAGTTACCTTGGAGTTTTTCCGGGGCTTAGCGTCCCGGCGGCCCGGTCGTCGACCAGGTCTACTCGTTGCTGGACTGGTCAACCAGGCTGTTGGACGCGGCTGCTCGCAGCCTGATGTATGAATCACAGCCTGGTTGCTCAGGTATCCTTTGGAGGTATTTATTCAGTTCTCTCCCTTGAACACTGTGAGGGGTCGGCCAGTTATGTCCCTTATGTGTAGTGGAAGCGTGTTGAACAGTCTCGGGCCTCTGATGTTGATAGTTCTCTCTTGAACACTGTGAGGGGTCGGCCAGTTATGTCCCTTATGTGTAGTGGAAGCGTGTTGAACAGTCTCGGGCCTCTGATGTTGATAGTTCTCTCTTGAACACTGTGAGGGGTCGGCCAGTTATGTCCCATATGTGTAGGGGAAGTGTGTTGAACAGTCTCGGGCCTCTGATGTTGATAGTTCTCACTTGAACACTGTGAGGGGTCGGCATGTTATGTCCCTTATGTGTAGTGGAAGCGTGTTGAACAGTCTCGGGCCTCTGAAGTTGATTGTTCTCACTCAGAGTACCTGTTGCACCTTTGCTTTTCAACGGGGGTATTCTGCACATCCTGCCATGCCTCCTGGTCTCATGTGGTGTTATTTGTGTGTGCAGGTTTGGGACCAGCCCCCAGTGCACAATCCTTGCACCACTGATCTGTATCCCAGGGCACAGTCCTTGCACGACTCGTCTGTACCCCACGGCACAGTCCTTGTACCGCTGCTATTTCTCAATCTTGTCTCGGATATAGAAAAAAATACTAGTCACAGCTTCGTGTTGTGCCATAGGCACAATCGGAGAACACTGAACATCAGAGGTCCATAGTTGTTCAACACGTCCCAGCAAGCGTTATAAATATTGCTGGAACAAAGGTGGATGTATTCAAGAGGCACTTAGCTTAATAAGTTCTTGTAAGAAGTGCCGGACCAACCAGGCTGTAGTAGATATGTGGACCTGCGGGCCGATCCAAACAATAGCCTGTTGGACCAAGTTATCACAAGTTGAACCTGGGCCCAGGCCGGGCTTGGGGAGTAGAAGAACTCCCAGAACCCTCTCCAGGTATGCTCCAGGTACAATATCGAAATTTCTCACTGACTTATTCATGTGTGTGTCAGAAGTTTTGATGACAAAGTTTTTGCCTGCATGTTCAAGTCTGTCAAACAAAGCAGCAAATATATGAAACTTTAGCATTAAAATTATATTCACTGATATCACACCATACAGAACACTCCACAGGATACTCCACTGAGAACACTCCACTGAGAACACTCCACTGAGAACACTCCACTGAGAACACTCCACAGGATACTCCTCTGAGAACACTCCTCTGAGAATACTCCACTGAGAACACTCCACTGAGAACACTCCACTGAGAACACTCCTCTGAGAACACTCCACTGAGAACACTTCACAGGATACTCCACTGAGAACACTCCACTGAGAACACTCCACTGAGAACACTCCACTGAGACAACTCCACTGAGAACACTCCTCTGAGAACACTCCTCTGAGAACACTCCACTGAGAACACTCCACAGGATACTCCACTGAGAACAGGATACTCCACTGAGAACAGGCTTCACCAGGACATTCCACTCAGGGCCTGACGGCTGAGTGCACAGCGCTTGGGATTCGTAGTCCTTGGGTCCGGGGATGGATCCCAGGCGGAGACGGAAACAAATGAACAATTTATTTCACCCAGATGCACCTGTTCACCTAGCAATAAATAGGTACCTGGGAGTTAGACAGCTGCTACGGGCTGCTTCATGGAAGTTACCCTACCTTGAGGTTACCCTGTGATGGTTTCAGGGCTTAGCGTCCCCGCGGCCCGGTCCTGGACCAGGCCTTCTCGTTGCTGGACTGGTCAACCAGGCTGTTGGGCGCGGCTGCTCGCAGCCTGACGTATGAGTCACAGCCTGGATAATCAGGTATCCTTAATTTTAATCAGGTATCACACATTAAAATTTCAAAGATATTTATGTATGAAGTTAGTGCTATCGGTCTGCAATTTTTTTTGTTTCTGCCTTATTTCCTCCTTTATGGAGTGCTATTATATAAAATCGAGTCCAAGCGCAGCTAAAAGTTCTGTACCTCAGGGTACAGTCCTTGCACCACTGTTTCTCCATATTCTCATATCAGATATAGACAGAAATACGTCACAGCTTCGTATCATCCTTTGCAGATGACACAAAAATCAGCATGAAAATTACTCTGCTGAAGACATTGAAAATTTCAAGCAGATATTAATAAAGTTTTCGACTGGACAGCAGAAAACAACATGGTATTTAACAGTGATAAATTCCAGGTACTCAGGTACGGTAAAAATTAGGACATTAAACATAATACAGGGTACAAAACACAATCAAATCTGTCCATAGTAGGTAAGCAACATGTCAAGGATTTCGGAATAATGATGATGTCCGAAGGGAGGGACATCATTAGATACATCGTTTAGGGAGCATAACCAAGGAAATATTGCGTCAGCCAGAAAAATGATAGGATGGATTACGAGAACTTTCAAATCCAGGGATCCCATCACAATGATTGTACTCTTCAAGTCACTTGTGTTGTCCCGTCTCGAGTACTGCTCAGTACTCACTTCCTCCTTCAGAGCAGGAGAGATTGCTGAAATAGAGGGAATACAGAGAACATTTACGGCACGCATAGACGCGATAAAGCACCTAAATTATTGGGATCGTCTCAAAGCTCTCCAAATATACTCTCTAGAAAGACGAGAGAGATATCAAATAATATACACATGGAAAATACTGGAGGGCCAGGTCCCAAAGCTACACAGTAAAATAACAACGTACTAGAGTGAACATTATGGAAGAAATGCAGAATAGAACCAGTGAAGAGCACAGGTGCCATGGGCACAATCAGAGAGCACTGTATAAACATCAGAGGTCCGCGGTTGTTCAACGTCCTCCCAGCAAGCATAAGAAATATTGCCGGAACAACCGTGGACATCTTCAAGAGAAAATTTAGATAATTTCTTCAAGAAGTGCCGGACCAACCGTGTTATGGTGGTTATGTGGGCCTGCGGGCCGCTCCAAGCAACAACCTAGTGGACTAAACTCTCACAAGTCAAGCCTGGCCTCGGGCCGGGCTTGGGGAGTAGAAGAACTCCCAGAACACCATCAAGCAGGTATCCACTGTTTACCGTTCCTGCCACCTCTGCATCACTGTACACAGTATCGTCGGTCCCTCCCGGGGTGTCTGGGCTGCCAGTCTCCGGACGCCCCAGGACCCTGAGAATGGGAGCAGCAATATTGGATTCCTTAGGCTGGGCTCCCACTGGGCTTCATGAAGACCCGCATCATCCAATCACATGCTCCCCCGAGGCAGATATGCTGGCCACATGCTCCCCCGAGGCAGATATGCTGGCCACATGCTCCCCCGAGGCAGATATGCTGACCACATGCTCCCCCGAGGTAGATATGCTGGCCACATGCTCCCCCGAGGCAGATATACTGGCCACATGCTCCCCCGAGGCAGATATGCTCCCAATATGCTCCCCCGAGGCAGATATGCTCCCCACATGCTCCCCGAGGCAGATATGCTGGCCACATGCTCCCCCGAGGCAGATATGCTCCCCACATGCTCCCCCGAGGCAGATATGCTCCCCGAGGCAGATATGCTGGCCATATGCTCCCCGAGGCAGATATGCTCCTCACATGCTCCCCCGAGGCAGATATGCTGGCTACATGCTCCCCCGAGGCAGATATGCTGGCCACATGCTCCCTCGAGGCAGATATGCTGGCCACATGCTCCCCCGAGGCAGATATGCTGGCCACATGCTCCCCCGAGGCAGATATGCTGGCCACATGCTCCACCGAGGCAGATATACTGGCCACATGCTCCCCCGAGGCAGATATGCTGGCCACATGCTCCCCCGAGGCAGATATGCTGGCCACATGCTCCCACAACTGGCCACACCAGCAAGGTGTGACCCCTTACCTTACCTTGAGGTTACCTTGAGGTGTTTTCGGGCCTTAGTGTCCCCGCGGCCCGGTCGTCGACCAGGCCTCCTGGTTGCTGGACTGGTCAACCAGGCTGTTGGATGCAACTGCGAGCAGCCTGACATATGAGTCACAGCCTGGTTGATCAGGTATTATTTGGAGGTGCTTGTCAAGTTCTCTCTTAAACACTAAATAAATTTAAAATTTTGTCCTGAGGGGCGAGTTTATTGGGCAGCGCCACTCATCCTGTGAGTGGACACACCACCATAGTGACAGTATTGGGCAGCGTCACTCATCCTGTGATTGGACATACCGCCATAGTGACAGTATTGGGCAGCGCCACTCATCATGTGAATGGACACACCGCCATAGTGACAGTATTGGGCAGCGCCAAACATCCTGTGAGTGGACACACCGCCATAGTGACAGTATTGGGCAGCGCCACTCATCCTGTGAGTGGACACACTGCCATAGTGACAGTATTGGGCAGCGCCACTCATCATGTGAGTAGACACACCGCCACTCATCCTGTGAGTGGACACACCGCCATAGTGACAGTATTGGGCAGCGCCACTCATCATGTGAATGGACACACCGCCATAGTGACAGTATTGGGCAGCGCCACTCATCCTGTGAGTGGACACCCTGCCATAGTGACAGTATTGGGCAGCGCCACTCATACTGTGAGTGAACACACCACCATAGTGACAGTATTGGGCAGCGCCACTCATCCTGTGAGTGGACACACCGCCATAGTGACAGTATTGGGCAGCGCCACTCATCCTGTGAGTGGACACACCGCCATAGTGACAGTATTGGGCAGCGCCACTCATCCTGTGAGTGGACACACCGCCATAGTGACAGTATTGGGCAGCGCCACTCATCATGTGAGTGGACACACCGCCATAGTGACAGAATTGGGCAGCGCCACTCATCCTGTGAGTGGACACACCGCCATAGTGACAGTATTGGGCAGCGCCACTCATCCTGTGAGTGGACACACCGCCATAGTGACAGTATTGGGCAGCGCTACTCATCCTGTGAGTGGACACACCGCCATAGTGGCAGTATTGGGCAGCGCCACTCATCCTGTGAGTGGACACACCACCATAGTGACAGTATTGGGCAGCGTCACTCATCCTGTGAGTGGACACACCGCCATAGTGACAGTATTGGGCAGCGTCGCTCATCCTGTGAGTGGACACACTGCCATAGTGACAGTATTGGGCAGCATCACTCATCCTGTGAGTGGACACACCGCCATAGCAGCATGTACAACACTCCCCAATGGGAAGAAAACCCGCTGGGTTGTTCATCCTGTCACTTGTACCCAGACACAGCTGGGACTTGCTTAACTGTCCCCAGTGAACAGCTCCTCAAACAAGAAGATTAACATCTATCAACCCTTAAAAGCTTACGTTATCTTGCGGGTACAAAATGGGGAAATCTTTTAAGAACAGTATCAATATTTGACAGATAGTGTTTTCCTAACTCAAACAATGTGGGGTTTATTATTCTACACATGTTTCTAATGTCTCTCAGGTGTTCACATTCAAGTAGATAGTGGTCAAGGCGGTGTCCATCACTCTCACCACAGATTCTGCAACTTCGCTGATCAACTGTTGTTTCCATTCCATATCTCCAAGAATATTTGTATCCCAGACGGATTCTCGCTGTTACTGATTCTCTCCCTCGTCCTCCTCCTCTTCGGCCATAATGATTGGGATTGCCAGCTGCAACCATGTTGTACCATCGTACAAATTCACTGGTTTATGCTTCTATCCTCCTTTCCTCAGTTACCTTGTCACGGTGATGTTGCCTGACAATACCTCTAATTTGTAGTAGAGTCTTGGGTATGAAGTATTCAATATGGTCTCTTTCAGCGCCTTCAGCAGCCAGCACATCTGCTCGTTCCTGGTCTCATGTGGTGTTATTTCTGTGTACAGGTTTGGGATCAGCCCCTCTACTATTTCCCACGTGTAAATTATTATGTATCTCTCCCGCCTGCGCTCAAGGGAGTACAGATTTAGGCTCTTTAGCCGGTCCCAGTAGTTTAGATGTTTTACTGAGTGGATTCTAGCAGTAAAGGACCTCTGCACGCTCTGCAAGTCAGCAATTTCTCCAGCTTTGAAAGGGGCTGTCATTGTGCAGCAGTACTCCACTCTAGAGAGCACAAGCGTTTTGAAAAGTATCATCATCGGTATAGCATCTCTAGTGTGAAAAGTTCTTGTTATCCAACCTGTCATTTTTCTTGCAGTTGTGACGGCCACTTTATTGTGTTCTTTAAAGGTAAGGTCTTCCGACATGAGTACACCCAGATCCTTTACATTGTCTTTTCGTTCTGTTATGATCTGACTGAGTTTTGCACGTGGTTTCTGCTTTTATATTTTTATTTTTTCCGTAGCGCATGAGCTGGAACTTATCCTCGTTAAACACCATATTATTTTATGTAGCCCATTGAAAGACCTGATTTACATCTGATCACCATCATGTACGTCACTGTCACCATCATGGGCGTCACTGTCACCATCATGGGCGTCACTGTCACCATCATGGGCGTCACTGTCACCATTATGGGCGTCACTGCTTCACCATCATGGGCGTCACTGTCACCATCATGGGCGTCACTGCGTCACCATCATGTACGTCACTGTCACCATCATGGACGTCACTGTGTCACCATCATGGGCGTCACTGTGTCACCATCATGGGCGTCACTGTCACCATCATGGGCGTCACTGTGTCACCATCATGGGCGTCACTGTCACCATCATGTGCGTCACTGTGTCACCATCATGTGCGTCACTGTCACCATCATGGGCGTCACTGTGTCACCATCATGGGCGTCACTGCGTCACCATCATGGGCGTCACTGTGTCACCATCATGGGCGTCACTGTGTCACCATCATGGGCGTCACTGCGTCACCATCATGGGCGTCACTGTGTCACCATCATGGGCGTCACTGTGTCACCATCATGGGCGTCACTGCGTCACCATCATGGGCGTCACTGTCACCATCATGGGCGTCACTGTGTCACCATCATGTACGTCACTGTCACCATCATGGGCGTCACTGTCACCATCATGGGCGTCACTGTGTCACCATCATGTACGTCACTGTCACCATCATGTACGTCACTGTGTCACCATCATGGGCGTCACTGTGTCACCATCATGGGCGTCACTGTCACCATCATGTACGTCACTGTGTCACCATCATGGGCGTCACTGTCACCATCATGGGCGTCACTGTGTCACCATCATGGGCGTCACTGCGTCACCATCATGGGCGTCACTGTGTCACCATCATGGGCGTCACTGCGTCACCATCATGTACGTCACTGTGTCACCATCATGTACGTCACTGTGTCACCATCATGGGCGTCACTGTCACCATCATGGGCGTCACTCACCATCATGGGCGTCACTGTGTCACCATCATGTACGTCACTGTCACCATCATGTACGTCACTGTGTCACCATCATGGGCGTCACTGTGTCACCATCATGGGCGTCACTGTGTCACCATCATGGGCGTCACTGTCACCATCATGGGCGTCACTGTGTCACCATCATGGGCGTCACTGTGTCACCATCATGGGCGTCACTGCGTCACCATCATGGGCGTCACTGTCACCATCATGGGCGTCACTGTCACCATCATGGGCGTCACTGTCACCATCATGGGCGTCACTGTCACCATCATGGGCGTCACTGTCACCATCATGGGCGTCACTGTGTCACCATCATGGGCGTCACTGTGTCACCATCATGGGCGTCACTGTGTCACCATCATGGGCGTCACTGCGTCACCATCATGGGCGTCACTGTGTCACCATCATGGGCGTCACTGTCACCATCATGGGCGTTACTGTCACCATCATAGGTGTCACTGTCACCATCATGGGCGTCACTGTGTCACCATCATGTACGTCACTGTGTCACCATGTGCGTCACTGTGTCACCATCATGGGCGTCACTGTGTCACCTTCATGGGCGTCACTGTGTCATCATCATGGGCGTCACTGTCACCATCATGGGCGTCACTGTGTCATCATCATCGGCGTCACTGTGTCACCATCATGGGCGTCACTGTGTCACCATCATGGGCATCACTGTGTCACCATCATGGGCGTCACTGTCACCATCATGGGCGTCACTGTGTCACCATCATGGGCGTCACTGTCACCATCATGTACGTCACTGTCACCATCATGGGCGTCACTGTCACCATCATGGGCGTCACTGTCACCATCATGGGCGTCACTGTGTCACCATCATGGGCGTCACTGTCACCATCATGTGCGTCACTGTGTCACCATCATGGGCGTCACTGCGTCACCATCATGGGCGTCACTGCGTCACCATCATGGGCGTCACTGTGTCACCATCATGGGCGTCACTGTGTCACCATCATGGGCGTCACTGTGTCACCATCATGGGCGTCACTGTGTCACCATCATGGGCGTCACTGTGTCACCATCATGGGCGTCACTGTGTCACCATCATGGGCGTCACTGTGTCACCATCATGGGCGTCACTGCGTCACCATCATGGGCGTCACTGCGTCACCATCATGGGCGTCACTGTGTCACCATCATGGGCGTCACTGTGTCACCATCATGGGCGTCACTGCGTCACCATCATGGGCGTCACTGTGTCACCATCATGGGCGTCACTGTGTCACCATCATGGGCGTCACTGCGTCACCATCATGGGCGTCACTGTGTCACCATCATGGGCGCCACATAGCACCATACTCTTCGCCCTGCACCTTCCCCAGGTCAATGGACCCGGGTTAGGGTCCTGGGAAGGCAGAAACGGTTGGGCACCGTTTCCGTGCTGCTGATGGCTCTTCTCTTGGCAGTAAATAGGCATCGTGGAGTAAGGCAACTGTTGTGGGCGGCATGTGTGGAGAAAGTCAGTAGTTGCCTGACGGCTGACAGCTAGGTGGACAGCGCTTCGGATTCGTTGTCCTGAGGTTCCGGGTTCGATCCCCGGTGGAGGCGGAGACAACTGGGCAAAAATGTCTCTTTCACCCTGGTGCCTCTGTTACCTAGCAGTAAATAGGTACCTGGGAGTCAGCTGTCACGGGCTGCTTCCTGGGGGTGGAGGCCTGGTCGAGGACCGGGCCGCGGGGACACTAAAGCCCCGAAATCATCTCAAGATAACCTCAAGATTGACCCTTCCGTGGGGGGACCTCGGCAGTCGTTAACAGGCTTACCGTCCCTAATGACGGTAAACTATGGTAGTAAACTGGTCTTCAGCTTGTTAACGGTCAGATCACGCTGTTCACCTGTTACTAACGAACTAGTGGCGGCAAGCCAGCTTTTTATGGCTTTTCAGACTCAGGGGGACAGCCTATTAGGGTCATCAAGGTCATCTTAGGCCAACGACTAACCTTCTCTTGGATGTTTACGGGCTCACCATAGCCCGTGCTACATGGACACTTCGTTCTGAGTAGCTAAATCTAAAACATCATCATCTTGGACGTAAACAACAACAACAGTTGCCTAAATCCCAGGTAACTATTTACTAATAGGTGAATAGGGGAATAAAAATCGAATAATAATGTTTCTGTACACTGGACCACAATCCATTACTGTACACAGGACTCCACCTCATTCACCTCCTTCCCAGTAAGCAGGAGCGCGTCTTATTCGTTTTCACTACTGTATACAGGACCGTTATCAGTTCCCATAACAGTACATACGACCACATTCTGAGCCGTCGTTGACTCTGCATAGGACCATGACGCATTGCTGGCAAACTGATCCCATGATCAGTAGCCTGCATACCTAGAGCATACCTTCTTGAGGTTATCTTGAGATGATTTCGGGGCTTTAGTGTCCCGCGGCCCGGTCCTCGACCAGGCCTTCACCCCCCCCAGGAAGCAGCCCGTGACAGCTGACTAACACCCAGCTACCTATTTTACTGCTAGGTAACAGGGGCATTGGGTGAAAGAAACTCTGCCCATTGTTTCTCCCCGGCGACCGGGATCGAACCCGGGACCACAGGATCACAAGTCCAGTGTGCTGCCCGCTTGGCCGACCCTCTCCTACCTGGAGAGAGTTTCGCGAGTTGTTATACTCCCCGAGGCCACTCAAGGCCAGGCTAGACTTGTGATAGCTTGGTCCACCAGGCTGTTGCTTGGAGCGGCCCGCAGGCCCACTGCACGAAGGAAATCTGCATTACCAAACTTTGCATCTTGATAATATCCTCAAGAACGCGAGTGTGAGGAATGTTGCAGCCTCTAGACGGTTGAGGCGATAACAGCCCGCCAAACACACACCAAAACTACGACGTTGGTACAACGTTCGAACAAGTTTTAACACCTAACTAGTTATAACAACCAATATAGCAAGTTGTAACAACGTTCTAATAAGTCATTAACACGTTAAGTCAAGATGTAACAACTTTATTACAAGTTGTAACAAGCGAAAATAGAGACAGTTACGGGTTGTGTTTCCAGAGTGGGTACGTTCTGCGAGCATAAAGTGATCAGGCAACCCGGAGCGGGGATTAATAAAATACAAATATGGGCAGGAAATTTTCACTGTGGGGATGGGGCAAAGGTTAAATTCCGATCAGATAGGTATTGCATTTTATTGGTTGGGAAGACGTGCCTTCGTATTTGTGTTCGTATTTCTAGAGTGTGGTTCGTATTTGTTAGGTAGGGATTTGCTGTTATGTACCTGTACCTGGTTGATGGCGTTCAGGGAGTTGTTATACTCGAGTCCAGACTTGACTTGTGAGGGCTTGGTCCACCAGGCTGTTGCTTGGAGACGGATATAAACTATACTCCTATTAGGGCCAATGTGGCCTGATATGGTGTTTCATATCTAAAGAGAGTATGTTGCGTGTTACGTACCTGTCATGTCACATAGTGCTTGAAAGTAACTTAAGTTTTCCTCTACAGGTAAGTGGAGCGTACTGGAGCATCGCTTTCAAACGTCTGGGTGTCTTAAGACCTGGCTTCATCTTCAACATGCACACGTAAGTGAATATAGAATATTAAATGAATATGAGATTTTACGCCATCAATTAGATCGTCAGCTTTTGACCAATCACTCCTCTACTTGCAACAAGAAATGGGACATAGTATAACGAACTGAAATATACTGTCTGAGGACCGCTGTTGTAACTACAGTGACTGAGACATTAAGGAGCCAGCTAGACTGGGAAAGAGAGGAGTGGGAGTATTGGAAGATGGAGAGGAAGTCAAAGGAGAATGGGATTGAGAAGGAGGAAGGAGGAAGAGGAGAATGTAGCAGAAGGATATATATACTATATATATATATATATATATATATATATATATATATATATATATATATATATATATATATATATATATATATACATGGGTCCCCCTTCTTCCAGCCAGAGGTGGTACTCCCTTCCATGTTTTTTTTTTTTTT
>WNGS01166226.1:21205643-21208143 GCA_020271785.1 Procambarus virginalis | reverse complement strand
GTGACAGGTGTGGCAAGAATGGTGACAGATGTGGCAAGAATGGTGACAGGTGTGGCAAGAATGGTGACAGGTGTGGCAAGAATGGTGACAGGTGTGTGGCAAGAATGGTGACAGGTGTGGCAAGAATGGTGACAGGTGTGGCAAGAATGGTGACAGGTGTGTGGCAAGAATGGTGACAGGTGTGTGGCAAGAATGGTGACAGGTGTGTGGCAAGAATGGTGACAGGTGTGTGGCAAGAATGGTGACAGGTGTGTGGCAAGAATGGTGACAGGTGTGTGGCAAGAATGGTGACAGGTGTGTGGCAAGAATGGTGACAGGTGTGTGGCAAGAATGGTGACAGGTGTGTGGCAAGAATGGTGACAGGTGTGTGGCAAGAATGGTGACAGGTGTGTGGCAAGAATGGTGACACAGGTGCGGTAAGAATGGTGACACAGGTGCGGCACCAACCATGAAGCAGATGAGAATATAATCGGGGAAGAGTTAGGGCGCGGCGCCTGGTGGCGGGAAGGAGGCAGTGATGGCTTTAGAGGCAGAGGGGAGGACGCCCTTGTGGGGCTTCCGGGCCTCTCCTCCACCCACGGCCGCCCCACGGAGGGTAGAAATAGCCTAAGCTACTCTATCCCTTTGAGATGTACTTCACTTTCTCAATAAACTTCCTTGAAGCCATTGACGCTGGTGGCGACGGCCGCCCCACGGAGGGTAGAAATAGCCTAAGCTACTCTATCCCTTTGAGATGTGTTTTATTGTCTCAGTAAACGTGCTTGAACGGCCGCCCATCACTAATCATCCTTTGCCTTTAATACAAAAAAATATCGACGTGAAAATTACTTCTGTAGCAGACTCGGGGAAGATAACACGATATTCAACTGTACCTACATATGGTTGAAATTAAGAACTTAAAAAATGAAATCAAGGATACAGGGCACAATCAGTTCTACTCTCAGAATTAAAACAACACTTACAAGATTTGAGAATCATGATCCAACACTTGATATTTAAATCACTGGTGCTGCCCCGCCTTGTGTACTGTTCGATACTCACTTCGCTTTCAGAGCAAGAGAGAGAGATTACTGAAGTACACACTACGGGCTCACCATAGCCCGTGCTACTTGGAATTTTTTGTTCCAAGTAGCGAATCTTAAACACCAACTGAAGTACAGCGAATACAGACATCACATACGGCATACATAGATGAGAGAGGTGTTGCATAATATATACATGGAAGATACTAGAGGGCCAGGTCCCAAGTTTGTGCGGTAAAATAACAACATACTGGAGCGAACGATATGGAAGGAAATACAGAATAGAACCAGTGAGGTGTAGAGGTGCCATAGGCACAATCAGAGAACACTGAACATCAGAGGTCTACGGCTGTTTAACACACTCTCAGCAAGCATTAGAAATATTTGCCGGAACAAAGGTGGATGTCTTCAAGAAACTTTTAGCTAAGTTCATGAAAGAAGTGCCGGACCAACCGGGTTGTAGTGCTCATCTAGTTGTGCTTGCGGGGCTTGAGCTTCGGCTCTTTGGTCCCGCCTCTCAACTGTCAATCAACTGGTCTACAGATTTTTGAGCATATTGGGCTCTATTACATCTACTTTTGAAAATGTGTATGGAGTCTACCCCCACCACAATACTGTTTAATGCACTCCATTTGTTAACTTCTCTGACACTGAAAATATGCCTTCTAATGTCTTTGTGGCTCATTTGGGTACTCAGTTTCCACATGTGTCTCCTTGTTTGTGTTCCACCCATGCTAAATAATTTGTCGTTGTTCACCCTGTAAATTCCTCTGAGAATTTTATAGGTGATCATGTCTCTCCTTACTCCTCCAGGAACTTCCTTCCAGGAACTTGAGGATTAGTTCCTGTAGCCTTTCCTCGTAACTCATAACTCTCAGGAATAAATCCACAAGGGCCGTGATGAGGGTTACTCATTGTTTGATCTAAATAGGGTTGTGAAATGGTCAAAAGATTTGCAAATGCAGTTTAGTGCTGACAAATGGAACGTTTTGAGGTCATGTAATGATGATAGTGTTACAAGATACGAGCTGGATGGTGTTGAGATTGCGAAGTTGGATTGCAAGAGAGATCTGGGAGTTATGATTAGTAAGAATTTAAAAAAAACAGTGCATAAATGTTCGTAATAAGGCAAATAGGACACTGGGATTTATTAATCGAAGCGTTAGTAACAAGACACCTGGTGTGGTTCTTCAGCTATATCTTGCTCTGGTTAGGCCCCATTTAGATTATGCAGTTCAGTTTTGGTCGCTATACTATAGAATGGATATAAATTCCCTAGAACGCGTGCAGCGTAGGATGACAAAGTTAATCCCCCAAATTAGAAGCCTGTAAAATAAAGATTAACAAAGCTTAAATTACATTAACTAGAAAGGCGAAGAATTAGATGTGACATGGTAGAGGTGTATAAGTGGATAAATGGGCTTAACAAAGGGGATATAAATAAGGTGTTAAAAGTATCAACACAAGACAGAACACGA
>WNGS01166226.1:21197236-21203978 GCA_020271785.1 Procambarus virginalis | reverse complement strand
AGATCGCCCTGATGTGTGAATCAGATGTTATCAGTCTCATGGGCAAGGACTACATATATGGTGTTTAACAAGATAAGTTCCCATCGATGCGCTGAAACAGTGAAGACATATAAAAGCTGAAGCCACGTACAAAACGCAGTCATATCATAGCATAACGAAAAGGCAAATGTAAAGATATGGGTGTCCATGTCCGGAAGACCTACCTTTAAAACCAATAAAATTAAGCCTAACAACTGCAAAAAAAGTGCAGTTGATAACAGAACTTTCCACTAGAAATGGCTTACCGGAATGAGCGGGGTGGAATGGACAGGGAGAAGACCGCACCCAAAAAACACCCCACACTACATATCCCCAAAGAACACAATAAAGTAAGCGTAACAATGCCACAGAAAATATGACAGGTTGGCTAA
Source organism: Procambarus virginalis (assembly GCA_020271785.1). Taxonomy (NCBI): domain Eukaryota; kingdom Metazoa; phylum Arthropoda; class Malacostraca; order Decapoda; family Cambaridae; genus Procambarus; species Procambarus virginalis. Next base: position 21,203,568 of record WNGS01166226.1, on the reverse strand, counting down.
CAAGAACTTTTTACACTAGAGATGCTATACCGAGTATGGCGTCACTGTGTCACCATCATGGGCGTCACTGGTCACCATCATGGGCGTCACTGTGTCACCATCATGGGCGTCACTGCGTCACCATCATGGGCGTCACTGTGTCACCATCATGGGCGTCACTGTGTCACCATCATGGGCGTCACTGTGTCACCATCATGGGCGTCACTGTGTCACCATCATGGGCGTCACTGTGTCACCATCATGGGCGTCACTGTGTCACCATCATGGGCGTCACTGTGTCACCATCATGGGCGTCACTGTGTCACCATCATGGGCGTCACTGTGTCACCATCATGGGCGTCACTGTGTCACCATCATGGGCGTCACTGTGTCACCATCATGGGCGTCACTGTGTCACCATCATGGGCGTCACTGCGTCACCATCATGGGCGTCACTGTCACCATCATGGGCGTCACTGCGTCACCATCATGGGCGTCACTGTGTCACCATCATGGGCGTCACTGCGTCACCATCATGGGCGTCACTGTGTCACCATCATGGGCGTCACTGTGTCACCATCATGGGCGTCACTGTGTCACCATCATGGGCGTCACTGTGTCACCATCATGGGCGTCACTGTGTCACCATCATGGGCGTCACTGTGTCACCATCATGGGCGTCACTGTGTCACCATCATGGGCGTCACTGTGTCACCATCATGGGCGTCACTGTGTCACCATCATGGGCGTCACTGTGTCACCATCATGGCGTCACTGTGTCACCATCATGGGCGTCACTGTGTCACCATGTGCGTCACTGTGTCACATCATGGGCGTCACTGTGTCACCATCATGGGCGTCACTGTGTCACCATCATGGGCGTCACTGTGTCACCATCATGGGCGTCACTGTGTCACCATCATGGGCGTCACTGTGTCACCATCATGGGCGTCACTGTGTCACCATCATGGGCGTCACTGTGTCACCATCATGGGCGTCACTGTGTCACCATCATGGGCGTCACTGTCACCATCATGGGCGTCACTGTCACCATCATGGGCGTCACTGCGTCACCATCATGGGCGTCACTGTGTCACCATCATGGGCGTCACTGTGTCACCATCATGGGCGTCACTGTGTCACCATCATGGGCGTCACTGTGTCACCATCATGGGCGTCACTGTCACCATCATGGGCGTCACTGTCACCATCATGGGCGTCACTGTGTCACCATCATGGGCGTCACTGTGTCACCATCATGGGCGTCACTGTGTCACCATCATGGGCGTCACTGTGTCACCATCATGGGCGTCACTGTGTCACCATCATGGGCGTCACTGTGTCACCATCATGGGCGTCACTGTGTCACCATCATGGGCGTCACTGTCACCATCATGGGCGTCACTGCGTCACCATCATGGGCGTCACTGTGTCACCATCATGGGCGTCACTGTGTCACCATCATGGGCGTCACTGTCACCATCATGGGCGTCACTGTGTCACCATCATGGGCGTCACTGCGTCACCATCATGGGCGTCACTGTGTCACCATCATGGGCGCACCATAGCACCATACTCTTCGCCCTGCACCTTCCCCAGGTCAATGGACCGGGTTAGGGTCCTGGGAAGGCAGAAACGGTTGGGCACCGTTTCCGTGCTGCTGATGGCTCTTCTCTTGGCAGTAAATAGGCATCGTGGAGTAAGGCAACTGTTGTGGGCGGCATGTGTGGAGAAAGTCAGTAGTTGCCTGACGGCTGACAGCTAGGTGGACAGCGCTTCGGATTCGTTGTCCTGAGGTTCCGGGTTCGATCCCCGGTGGAGGCGGAGACAACTGGGCAAAAATGTCTCTTTCACCCTGGTGCCTCTGTTACCTAGCAGTAAATAGGTACCTGGGAGTCAGCTGTCACGGGCTGCTTCCTGGGGGTGGAGGCCTGGTCGAGGACCGGGCCGCGGGGACACTAAAGCCCCGAAATCATCTCAAGATAACTCAAGATTGACCCTTCCGTGGGGGACCTCGGCAGTCGTTAACAGGCTTACTGTCCCTAATGACGGTAAACTATGGTAGTAAACTGGTCTTCATCAAGGTCATCTTAGGCCAACGACTAACCTTCTCTTGGATGTTTACGGGCTCACCATAGCCGTGCTACATGGACAGTTCTGAGTAGCTAAATCTAAAAACATCATCATCTTGGACGTAAACAGCAACAACAGTTGCCTAAATCCCAGGTAACTATTTACTAATAGGAACAGGGGCATCAGGGGAAGGAAGCGTTGCACAAACGCTTGTGTTCTGCTGCAGCTGTGACTGACTGCGCTGAACAATGTGAAACAGGACTCTGGTGAGTAGAGTAAGAATGAAAGCCTCTCTAATCGAATAATAATATTTCTGTACACTGACCACATCCATTACGATCTGACACTGTACACAGGACTCCACTCATTCACCTCCTTCCCAGTAAGCAGGAGCGCGTCTTATTCGTTTCACTACTGTATACAGGGACCGTTATCAGTTCCCTAACAGTACATTACGACCACATTCTGAGCGTCGTTGACTCTGCATAGGACCACGACCCATGCTGGCAAAACTGATCCCATGATCAGTAGCCTGCATACCTAGAGCATACCTTCTTGAGGTTATCTTGAGATGATTTCGGGGGTTTAGTGTCCCGCGGCCCTGTCCTCGACCAGGCCTTCACCCTCCCCAGGAAGCAGCCCGTGACAGCTGACTAACACCCAGCTACCTATTTAGGCTAGGTAACAGGAGCATTGGGTGTGAAGAAAGAAACTCTGCCATTGTTTCTCCCCGGCGACCGGGATCGAACCGGGACCACAGGATCAAAGTCCAGTGTGCTGTCCGCTTGGCCGACCCTCTCCTACCTGGAGAGAGTTTCGCGAGTTGTTCTACTCCCCGAGGCCACTCAAGGCCAGGCTAGACTGTGATAACTTGGTCCACCAGGCTGTTGCTTGGAGCGGCCCGCAGGCCCACTGCACGAAGGAAATCTGCATTACCAAACTTTGCATCTTGATAATATCCTCAAGAACGCGAGTGTGAGGAATGTTTGCAGCCTCTAGACGGTTGAGGCGATAACAGCCCGCAAAACACACACCAAAACTACGACGTTGGTACAACGTTCGAACAAGTTTTAACACACACTAGTTATAACAACCAATATAGCAAGTTGTAACAACGTCTAATAAGTCATTAACACGTTAAGTCAAGATGTAACAACTTATTACAAGTGGAACAAGCGAAAATAGAGACAGTTACGGTTTGTGTTTCCAGAGTGGGTACGTTCTGCGAGCATGAAGTAATCAGGCAACCCGGAGCGGGGGATTAATAAAATACAAATATGGGCAGGAAATTTTCACTGTGGGGATGGGGCAAAGGTTAAATTCCGATCAGATTGGTATTGCATTTTATTGGTTGGGAAGACGTGCCTTCGTATTTGTGTTCGTATTTCTAGAGTGTGGTTCGTATTTGTTAGCTAGAGGTTCGGTGTTATGTACCTGTACCTGATTGATGGAGTTCTGGGAGTTCTAATACTCCCAAGCCCGGCCCGAGTCCAGACTTGACTTGTGAGAGCTTGGTCCACCAGGCTGTTGCTTGGAAACGGATTTAAACTATACTCCTATTAGGACCAATGTGGCCTGATATGGTGTTCCATATCTAAAGAGTGTATGTTGCGTGTTACGTACCTGTCATGTCACATAGTGCTTGAAAGTAACTTAAGTTTTCCTCTACAGGTAAGTGGAGCGTACTGGAGCATCGCTTTCTAATGTCTGGGTGTCTAAGACCTGGCTTCATCTTCAACATGCACACGTAAGTGAATATAGAATATTAAATGAATATGAGATTTTACGCCATCAATTAGATCGTCAACTTTCACGGGGAAGGTGACAGATAGAACTGACCAATCACTCCTCTACTTGCAACAAGAAATGGGACATAGTATAACGAACTGAAATATACTGTCCGAGGCCGCTGTTGTAACTACAGTGACTGAGATATTAAGGAGCCTGCTAGACTGGGAAAGAGAGGAGTGGGAGTATTGGAAGATGGAGAGGGAGTCAAAGGAGAATGGGATTGAGAAAGGAGGAAGAGGAGAATGTAGCAGAAGGATATATATATATATATATATATATATATATATATATATATATATATATATATATATATTATATATATATAATATACATGGGTCCCCCTTCTTCCAGCCAGAGGTGGTACTCCCTTCCATGTTTTTAAAAAAAAAAATATATATATATATATATATATATATATATATATATATATATATATATATATATATATATATATATATATATATATTGGTAGCAGTCTTTCTTGTAAACATGTTGTTAATTTTGACCGAAAAAGTAAAATTAATAATTCTAACACGAATTTTCTCAATATTTCTTATGTTTCTTTTCACTGTCGATGGTAATTGAAAAATCAGTTCTCCAAAATTCATTTTTATTTCTAGCTTGGCGAAAATTTCTGGCGAAAATGAACCTCATACTCTCTGATCTAACTAAATTCCAAAAGGTAACGGAGGACACTACACAGCCAATTGACAACCAAAGGTAAACAGATTGATCAAAACTGTGAACGCCAAGAAATCCGGACTCCACCTGCTAGAGATTATTGGGGAATACAAACCTGGGTATGCATATGGAAATGCCAAGACACACAAGCCTGGAAACCCACTTTGGGAAATCATCAGCCAGATACCCACACCCACGTACAGACTGGCGAAGCGACTCAATGGCTTGCTGACTCCTTATGTACGTTGTGCTTTCAGCCTGAAGTCTCCAAAGGAATTTGTTGACTTACTGCGAGGAACACGGGCCGCAAGGATAAGAGCCTCGTTGGACGTAGAATCACTGTTTACCAACATACCTGTGGATGAAACAATCAGGATGATAGTGGACAGAGTGTATCGTGATCCGGCTTGTACTCCTCTTGACATACCAGAAAACATTCTAAGGAAACTACTCCAAGCTTGTACTAAAGAGGCACCCTTCTTGAGCCCAGATGGGCACATGTATAAGCAAGTAGATGGGGTCACCATGGGTTCTCCCCTAGGTGTCCTGTTTGCGAACTTCTACATGGGTACCATCGAACAGAAGGTCTTAGTTGACATGGACGTGAAACCTGCCATATGCTGCAGGTATGTTGACGACATTTTTACACAGGTACCTGATGTCAGACGTCTGCAGGAGGTGAAGGAGGCATCCGAGCGGAATTCTGTGTTGAGTTTCACTTACGAGATAGAGAAGGATTGGAAGCTGCCCTTTCCAGATGTAACAGTCACGGAAAGAAGCGGAGGTTTCCTCACTGCAGTCTACACTAAGGAAACAAACATAGGAATGTGCCTCGATGCCAACAGTGGCTGCCCAGACAGGTACAAGAGGAGCGTTGTCAACGCTAAGTCGACCGTGCTCTCAGCCACAGCTCAGGATGGAAGCAAGTCGATAAAGAACTCTGTAGGGTAAGGCAGGTCCTAGTCAACACTGCCTTCTCCAATGGTTTCATTGAAGACATCATAAAAAGAAAGGTGACACACCATTCAACCTCTGAAGAGTCAACTGACACAGCACCTGTACCCCCTATTAGACTGTTTTACAGGAACTTGTTTTCGACAGCTCATAAAATGGAGGAAAGGGTCCTGAAAGATATTGTTAATAGGAACGTTATCCCTACAGACAAAAATCAGAAGATACAATTGACGATTTACTATAAAACCAAAAAAAAAACGGCCATCCTACTCATGAAAAACTCTCCAGACACAAAGCAGAACGCCTTAAGGAAACCAACGTCGTCTATGCCTTCAAATGCCCAATTGGGGGCCTGTAAGCCCCAAAGAACTCAGTATATAGGCAAGACAACAACGTCTCTTTCCAGGCGATTAAATATGCATAAGCAACAGGGGCTCCATTAAGGAACATATATTCTCTTCCCACAACCAGACCATCACCAGAGAAGTCTTAACAAACAACACAGAAATCATCGATAGATACATCGATAGCAGGCTGCTCGATATCTGCGAGGCACCTCACATCAAAAAGTCAACACCAGCAATCAACAGCCAATTAATGCACAAGTATATTCTACCCACTTTAAGATTCCGTACCAATATAGACGCATCAAGAGGAAGTATGGGCCAATGGGCCCTTTGCAGTTACTTCCATTCTTATGCTCTCATATATTCAATTTATCCCATATTGTTCCGTATTCTGTCTTGTGTTTGTCACAAGTTTGTTTACCTCATCCAAAACTGTTGTACCATATCACCTCACCCAAATGCGAGTATAAATATGGAAGCAAATGGCGTGTTTCCAGGTTACAGTTG
>WNGS01166226.1:21189736-21192236 GCA_020271785.1 Procambarus virginalis | reverse complement strand
CACACAGCTGTCGCAGCATGTGTAACACCTGTTCCCCGTTATCTTGAGGTTATCTTGAGATGATTTCGGGGCTTAGCATCCCTGCGGCCCGGTCCTCGACCAGGCCTCCATCCCTAGGAAGCAGCCCGTGACAGCTGACTAACACCCAGGTACCTATTTTACTGCTAGGTAACAGGGGCATAGGGTGCAAGAAACTCTGCCCACTGTTTCTCGCCGGCGCCTGGGATCGAATCCAGGACCACAGGATCACAAGCCCTGCGTGCTGTCCGGTCGGCCGACCACGGACCCGTCTACAACAGAAACAGAGTTGTTCATCTCGTCACTTGTGCCCAGACGCAGGTGGGTCCCTTCTGTCTCGCGTAGACAGGCTGTCAGTCCAGAGATGGACAGATGATATTTATCGTCTCATAGAGCTTATGTTAAAACTTACGGTTGCTATACAGAGCTATCTTCAGAGGTTAGTTCTCGGGGGCGATTTCGAGGCTTAGGGTCCCCGCGGCCCGGTCCTCGACCAGGCCTCCTGCTTGTTACTCCCCCCCCCCCCCAGGAAACAGCCCGTAGCAGCTGTCTAACTCCCAGGTACCTATTTACTACTAGGTAAACAGGAGCATCAGCGTGAAAAACTGCTTATTTGTTTCCGCCTCCGCCGGGGATAGAACCTGGAACCTTAGGACTACGAATGCCGAGCGCTGTCGACTCAGCCGTCAGGCCTCTTCAGGGTGTCCAATAATGTTATATGGACAATATTAAAGACTTCCGTAAAACTCAAATTCTCGGCTCCATGGAATAGTGTTGGTATTTCGTACAGTGTAGTGGAGCCGGTGGCTGAGCGGACAGAACACTGGACGCGTGATCCTGTGGTCCCGCGGTCGATCCCGGGCGCCGGCGAGAAACAATGGGCAGAGTTTCTTTCATCCTGATGTCCCTGTTACCTAGCAGTAAATAGGTACCTGGTAGTTAGTCAGCTGTCACAGGCTGCTTCCTGGGGGTGGAGGCCTGGTCAAGGACCGGGCCGCGGGGACACTAAGCTCCGAAATCATCTCAAGATAACCTCAAGGCAACAGTGTGGTCACTCAGGATAAGTGGCGTTGCTGCCCAATACACTTCCACTTCTGGTTAAATTTGTACCAAAAAACGACCAAAGTTTTCCGGAAAGTTTTCGTTTTAGGCAAAACAGACCTACACACTGCCCCACGGACCTACACTGCTCCACGGACCTACACACACACTGCCCCACGGACCTACACACTGCCCCACGGACCTACACACACTGCCCCACGGACCTACACACTCTGCCCCACGGACCTACACTGCCCCACGGACCTACACACACACTGCCCCACGGACCTACACACTGCCCCACGGACCTACACACACTGCCCCACGGACCTACACACTCTGCCCCACGGACCTACACTGCCCCACGGACCTACACACACACTGCCCCACGGACCTACACACTCTGCCACACGGACCTACACTCTGCCCCACGGACCTACACACACACTGCCCCACGGACCTACACACACTGCCCGACGGACCTACACTGCCCCACGGACCTACACACACACTGCCCCACGGACCTACACACTCTGCCACACGGACCTACACTCTGCCCCACGGACCTACACACACACTGCCCCACGGACCTACACACTGCCCCACGGACCTACACTGCCCCACGGACCTACACACACACTGCCCCACGGACCTACACACACACTGCCACACGGACCTATACTCTGCCCCACGGACCTACACACACACTGCCCCACGGACCTACACACTCTGCCACACGGACCTACACTCTGCCCCACGGACCTACACACTGCCCCACGGACCTACACTGCCCCACGGACCTACACACACACTGCCCCACGGACCTACACACACACTGCCCCACGGACCTACACACACTGCCCCACGGACCTACACTCTGCCCCACGGACCTACACACTGCCCCACGGACCTACACTGCCCCACGGACCTACACACACACTGCCCCACGGACCTACACACTGCCCCACGGACCTACACTGCCCCACGGACCTACACACACACTGCCCCACGGACCTACACACACACTGCCCCACGGACCTACACTGCCCCACGGACCTACACACACACTGCCCCACGGACCTACACACACACTGCCTCACGGACCTACACACACTGCCCCACGGACCTACACACACACTGCCCCACGGACCTACACACACACTGCCCCACGGACCTACATACACACACTGCCCCACGGACCTACACACACTGCCCCACGGACCTACACACACACTGCCCCACGGACCTACATACACACACTGCCCCACGGACCTACACACACTGCCCCACGGACCTACATACACACACTGCCCCACGGACCTACACACACTGCCCCACGGACCTACATACACACACTGCCCCACGGACCTACACACACTGCCCCACGGACCTACATACACACACTGCCCCACGGACCTACACACACACTGCCCCATGGACT
>WNGS01166226.1:21170492-21185850 GCA_020271785.1 Procambarus virginalis | reverse complement strand
GCCACATGAGGAAGGCTGCCACATGAGGAAGGATGCCACATGAGGAAGGATGCCACATGGGGAAGGCTGCCACACGGGGAAGGCTGCCACATGAGGAAGGCTGCCACATGAAGGCTGCCACATGAGGAAGGCTGCCACACGGGGAAGGCTGCCACACGGGGAAGGCTGCCACATGAGGAAGGCTGCCACATGAGGAAGGCTGCCACATGAGGAAGGCTGCCACACGGGGAAGGCTGCCACATGGGGAAGGCTGCCACATGAGGAAGGCTGCCACATGAGGAAGGCTGCCACACGGGGAAGGCTGCCACATGAGGAAGGCTGCCACACGAGGAAGGCTGCCACATGGGGAAGGCTGCCACACGGGGAAGGCTGCCACATGAGGAAGGATGCCACATGGGGAAGGCTGCCACATGAGGAAGGCTGCCACATGAGGAAGGCTGCCACATGAGGAAGGCTGCCACACGGGGAAGGCTGCCACACGGGGAAGGCTGCCACATGGGGAAAGCTGCCGCATGAGGAAGGCTGCCACATGCTGATGGATGCCACATGAGGAAGGCTGCCACATGCTGATGGCTGCCACATGAGGAAGGCTGCCACATGAGGATGGCTGCCACATGAGGAAGGCTGCCACATAAGGAAGGCTGCCACACGGGGAAGGCTGCCACATGAAGGCTGCCACACGGGGAAGGCTGCCACATGGGGAAGGCTGCCACATGAGGAAGGATGCCACACGGGGAAGGCTGCCACATGAGGAAGGATGCCACATGAGGAAGGATGCCACACGGGGAAGGCTGCCACATGAGGAAGGCTGCCACATGGGGAAGGCTGCCACATGAGGAAGGATGTCATACGGGGAAGGCTGCCACATGAGGAAGGCTGCCACATGGGGAAGGCTGCCACATGAGGAAGGCTGCCACATGAGGAAGGCTGCCACATGAGGAAGGCTGCCACACGGGGAAGGCTGCCACATGAGGAAGGATGCCACATGAGGAAGGCTGCCACATGGGGAAGGCTGCCACACGGGGAAGGCTGCCACATGAGGAAGGCTGCCACATGAGGAAGGCTGCCACATGAGGAAGGCTGCCACACGGGGAAGGCTGCCACACGGGGAAGGCTGCCACACGGGGAAGGCTGCCACATGAGGAAGGCTGCCACATGAGGAAGGCTGCCACACAGGGAAGGCTGCCACATGGGGAAGGCTGCCACATGAGGAAGGCTGCCACATGAGGAAGGCTGCCACACGGGGAAGGCTGCCACATGAGGAAGGCTGCCACACGAGGAAGGCTGCCACATGGGGAAGGCTGCCACACGGGGAAGGCTGCCACATGAGGAAGGATGCCACATGGGGAAGGCTGCCACATGAGGAAGGCTGCCACATGAGGAAGGCTGCCACATGAGGAAGGCTGCCACACGGGGAAGGCTGCCACATGGGGAAAGCTGCCGCATGAGGAAGGCTGCCACATGCTGATGGATGCCACATGAGGAAGGCTGCCACATGCTGATGGCTGCCACATGAGGAAGGCTGCCACATGAGGATGGCTGCCACATGAGGAAGGCTGCCACATAAGGAAGGCTGCCACACGGGGAAGGCTGCCACACGGGGAAGGCTGCCACATGAGGAAGGCTGCCACACGGGGAAGGCTGCCACATGGGGAAAGCTGCCACATGAGGAAGGCTGCCACATGAGGATGGCTGCCACATGCTGAAGGCTGCCACATGAGGAAGGCTGCCACATGAGGAAGGCTGCCACATGCTGAAGGCTGCCACATGCTGAAGGCTGCCACATGAGGAAGGCTGCCACATGAGGAAGGCTGCCACATGCTGATGGTTGCCACATGCTGAAGGCTGCCACATGAGGAAGGCTGCCACATGAGGAAGGCTGCCACATGAGGAAGGCTGCCACATGAGGAAGGCTGCCACATGAGGAAGGCTGCCACATGAGGAAGGCTGCCACATGAGGAAGGCTGTCACACGGGGAAGGCTGCCACATGAAGGCTGCCACACGGGGAAGGCTGCCACATGAGGAAGGCTGCCACACGGGGAAGGCTGCCACACGGGGAAGGTTGCCACATGAGGAAGGCTGCCACACGGGGAAGGCTGCCACATGAGGAAGGCTGCCACACGGGGAAGGCTGCCACATGAGGAAGGCTGCCACACAGGGGAAGGATGCCACATGAGCAAGGCTGCCACATGAGGAAGGATGCCACATGAGGAAGGCTGCCACATGGGGAAGGCTGCCACACGGGGAAGGCTGCCACATGAGGAAGGCTGCCACATGAGGAAGGCTGCCACACGGGGAAGGCTGCCACACGGGAAGGCTGCCACATGAGGAAGGCTGCCACATGAGGAAGGCTGCCACACGGGGAAGGATGCCACATGAGGAAGGCTGCCACATGAGGAAGGCTGCCACATGAGGAAGGCTGCCACATGGGGAAGGCTGCCACATGGGAAGGCTGCCACATGAGGAAGGCTGCCACATGAGGAAGGCTGCCACACGGGAAGGCTGCCACATGAGGAAGGCTGCCACATGAGGAAGGCTGCCACATGAGGAAGGCTGCCACATGAGGAAGGCTGCCACATGAGGAAGGCTGCCACATGAGGAAGGCTGCCACATGAGGAAGGCTGCCACATGAGGAAGGCTGCCACATGGGAAGGCTGCCACATGGGAAGGCTGCCACATGAGGAAGGCTGCCACACGGGGAAGGCTGCCACATGGGGAAGGCTGCCACATGAGGAAGGCTGCCACATGAGGAAGGCTGCCACATGGGGAAGGCTGCCACATGGGAAGGCTGCCACATGAGGAAGGCTGCCACATGAGGAAGGCTGCCACATGAGGAAGGCTGCCACATGAGGAAGGCTGCCACACGGGGAAGGCTGCCACACGGGGAAGGCTGCCACATGGGAAGGCTGCCACATGAGGAAGGCTGCCACATGAGGAAGGCTGCCACACGGGAAGGCTGCCACATGGGAAGGCTGCCACATGAGGAAGGCTGCCACATGAGGAAGGCTGCCACATGAGGAAGGCTGCCACACGGGGAAGGCTGCCACACGGGGAAGGCTGCCACATGGGAAGGATGCCACATGAGGAAGGCTGCCACATGAGGAAGGCTGCCACACGGGAAGGCTGCCACACGGGGAAGGCTGCCACATGGGGAAGGATGCCACATGAGGAAGGCTGCCACATGGGGAAGGATGCCACATGAGGAAGGCTGCCACATGGGGAAGGATGCCACATGAGGAAGGCTGCCACATGAGGAAGGCTGCCACACGGGGAAGGCTGCCACACGGGGAAGGCTGCCACATGAGGAAGGCTGCCACACGGGGAAGGCTGCCACACGGGGAAGGCTGCCACATGAGGAAGGATGCCACATGAGGAAGGCTGCCACACGGGGAAGGCTGCCACATGAGGAAGGCTGCCACACGGGGAAGGCTGCCACATGAGGAAGGATGCCACATGACGAAGGCTGCCACACGGGGAAGGCTGCCACACGGGGAAGGCTGCCACACGGGGAAGGCTGCCACATGGGGAAGGCTGCCACATGAGGAAGGATGCCACACGGGGAAGGCTGCCACACGGGGAAGGATGCCACATGAGGAAGGATGCCACATGAGGAAGGCTGCCACACGGGGAAGGCTGCCACACGGGATGGCTGCCACATGAGGAAGGCTGCCACATGAGGAAGGATGCCACATGAGGAAGGATGCCACATGGGGAAGGCTGCCACATGAGGAAGGCTGCCACACGGGGAATGCTGCCACATGAGGAAGGATGCCACATGAGGAAGGCTGCCACATGGGGAAGGATGCCACACGGGGAAGGCTGCCACATGGGGAAGGATGCCACATGAGGAAGGCTGCCACACGGGAAGGCTGCCACATGGGGAAGGCTGCCACACGGGGAAGGCTGCCACATGGGGAAGGATGCCACATGAGGAAGGCTGCCACATGGGGAAGGATGCCACATGAGGAAGGATGCCACATGGGGAAGGCTGCCACATGAGGAAGGCTGCCACACGGGGAAGGATGCCACATGAGGAAGGCTGCCACATGGGAAGGATGCCACATGAGGAAGGCTGCCACACGGGGAAGGCTGCCACATGAGGAAGGATGCCACATGGGGAAGGCTGCCACATGGGAAGGATGCCACATGGGGAAGGCTGCCACATGAGGAAGGATGCCACATGGGAAGGCTGCCACATGAGGAAGGATGCCACACGGGGAAGGATGCCACATGGGAAGGCTGCCACANAACCAGGTTTCCAATTTATGCTGCTTGAACAGGGACAAACAGGTAAAATAATGGTGCCCAGTCAATCCTCCCTGACCTGGGCTCGAACCCTCCGGTCGCCAGGCGCAGGTCGAGTGTGCTACCACAGAGCCTGCAAGGTCTTGCCAACATGGGATGGTATCCAGAGGAATTTGATATATTTTTTTTAAATATAATGGATATATTTTTTTAAATATTTGTGTGAATGTTACATTTTCACAGTCATTACGTATATTCAGAGTCGCAATGTGAATTGTGATTCTTCTTCGCTTGTCTCTAAAAAAAATCGTTATGTATATACAATACGGACGAGTGTGTGCGCATGCGCGCATTACCAAACATTATGCACTATATAATACAAAATTTGTTTGGCTCGATCTGATGGTTCCAGTATTCTCCATGTCAATACGTCAGCGCCGCCACACACCTCCCGGGTGGGGAGCTCCCACAAGGTCTCCTGCTCACAGGCGCCAGTGCCGAGCATCGATATCCTGCCGCAGTGCCAAGCTGGATGCCATTGGTCCTGCCAGTGTAGAGAGAGGCAGCACTAGAGGCAGGCTGCACCATACTGAGCCATGCCTCTAGCGGGCGAAGCAGCCACTGTGAGATGGCAGCTCTGTGGCGTGTCAGACGGCTTGAACCTTATCACGTGCGGTGCCCCCTTGTCCTCTCTCGCAGCATCCCGCTCTCTCCTCAGTCATCTCATCTTCATCAACACTCGCCTCACATTCCACCCGTCTCCCCCACCCCCCAGTTATCCTCCCCATCCACACCCACCCCCCCCCCACCTATTCGTGGTGTAAAGGATTACAGAGGCACATAATCGGTTCAGGAACTGAACCCTCTAGTTCGTTTAGCTAAGCAAATAACAATCTTTTGACGCTAGTTATACAATTATTAATGTTATATATACATGTACACATACTCATGCATACATGTACATACGTATACATATATACATATACATACATATTAATCACCCACACAAATACACACATCAATAATCTTTTGTGTCACACGTGATTCAACAAGAGGCTCACAACAGTCACTATACAAGGCACTTTACATATATGGTGAGTCACACAGTTACTAGTCTTGCTGCACACCCACCCAACTGGGCGGCAGCTTTACAGTCATGTTCCACACCCACCCAACTGGGCGGCAGCTTTACAGTCATGTGCTCCACACCCACCCAACTGGGCGGCAGCTTTACAGTCATGTGCTTCACACCCACCCAACTGGGCGGCAGCTTTAGAGTCATGTGCTCCACACCCACCCAACTGGGCGGCAGCTTTACAGTCATGTGCTCCACACCCACCCAACTGGGCGGCAGCTTTACAGTCATGTGCTCCACACCCACCCAACTCGGGGCAGCTTTACAGTCATGTGCTCCACACCCACCCAACTGGGCGGCAGCTTTACAGTCATGTGCTCCACACCCACCCAACTGGGCGGCAGCTTTACAGTCATGTGCTCCACACCCACCCAACGGCGGCAGCTTACAGTCATGTGCTCCACACCCACCCAACTGGGCGGCAGCTTTACAGTCATGTGCTCCACACCCACCCAGCTGGGTGGCAGCTTACAGTCATGTGCTCCACACCCACCCAACTGGGCGGCAGCTTTAGAGTCATGTGCATGCATTACTACAGCAAGCAATACTTGCCAGATTGCCGGCAGGACATCATTATGAATGAAGTACCCACTACACAAGAGACGCCTCCACCCTAACTCACCACCGCGCTGCCCCCTCTCAATAGTTACAATGATATACAGTATTTGTACATTCGCCAAACGGAGTTATTGGGCAGCATGTACGTCACCCGCCAATAGGATAAACAACTTGAGATTGCTACTTGTCCATAAAGGATTTTTTTTCATTTCATTGTGATGAGATTGGATTTGTTCCTGTGTCATTCATTGGGGGTGGCGGTAGAGCGACGGTCTCCCTTCATGCAGGTCGGCGTTCAATCCCCGACCTGCCAGGTGGTTGGGCACCATTCCTTCCCCACCGTCCCATCCCAAATCCTTATCCTCATCTCTTCCAAAGGCTATGTAGTAGTAATGGCTTGGCGCTTTCCCTGATAATTCCCACCCTCCCTCCTGTTTCCTTCTTCTACTTCAAGTTCACTCTCTGGGTTGTTCATCTGACACTTGTACCCAGACACAGGTGGGCCTAATAACTGTCTCAAGTGAACTGTTCATCAAATAAGAAGATAATTATTTCCAGCCCTCAAACATATTAGGTAATGTGCAGGTGTAAAAGTGGGCGGTATAGAGCGGTACCTGTCAATGGCAACTGTGGTTTACCTAACACAAACAATGTGGCACTTATTTTCTACTCATATTTTGAGTGTCTTACTCATATTTTGAGTGTCTTACTCATATTTGAGTGTCTTACTCATATTTTGAGTGTCTTACTCATATTTGAGTGTGTCTTAAGTGGGTACAGTCTCACAAGTGGAGGTGAGAGCGGTCTCTCTCACCAGTACCACAGAGGAGCACAGGGGTCTGTGGCTGAGTGGACAGCGTTTGAGACTCATAATCGTAGGGTCCGGGTTCGATCACCGGCGATGGCGGAAAACAAATAGGCAGAGTCTTTTCATCCTGATGCTCCTGTTACCTAGCAGTAAATAGGTACCTGGGAGTTAGACAGCTGTTACGGGCTGCTTTCTGGGGGAGGGGGGGGGGGAGTTGATTGATTGACAGTTGAGAGGCGGGCCGAAAGAGCAAAGTTCAACCCCCACAAGCACAACTAGGTGAATACAGAATCTGTAACTCCGCTGATCGTGTGTAGAGTTCTAAATAAAAGAAGGGTACATAGAAAAGATCAATGTTATGTGGCTTTGATTTGTAGTAATATAAATCAAGAGTTGAAGCAGATATGATTACCACATACAAAATAGTCACGGAAGTCGATAGGCAGACAAGAATAGTAATTACCCCATTTCCCCCAGTTCCTCATTACTAATGATTGACTGATGAAGGTTAAGCCGCCCAAGAGGTGGCACGGGCATGAATAACCCGTAAAATGATCTTATGATCTCTTACGTATGATCTCTTTCATTAAATATATAGCCACCGCTCCCGCACACACGCCTCTCCCTTCACCTACACAAAACAAGCACCTCTCGGCTAACATTCTCAGACGATGTGGCTGAGGTACGAGGAACGGAAGTTGAGAGGGAGGGGAATTATCAGGGAGAAAGCGCCAAGCCATTACGACTATGCAGCACTGGGAAGGGGTCAGGATAAGATTTTGGGATGGGACGGGGGGAAAGGAATGGTGCCCAACCACTTAGTCGATCCACTTAGTTATCCACAACCAATGGATAGTCGGGGATTCAACGACGACCTGTATGAAGCGGGACCGTCGCTCTACCGTCCACTCCAAGTGGTTGGGTACAGAACCTTGTAAGTGGGAAGCACCTGCCAGCGCCCACCAGAGGCCAGTGTTGCTCTTCCCGTCAGTACAGGTCAAGGGCATGGGGAGTAGAACTACCAGAACCCCATACCACCAGGTACCAAACAGTAACTCGTCTCTCTCTCAGTGGAAGCCACCGGTGCGGTGACTTCGCCTGTGCTGTGTGTCGCCCAGGAGCTATGCTGGCAGCTTTGATATGTTTCATAGCTCTATTTGCCACTGTTACTAATTTACAAAATATTCATGTCTTATAAATTTTTAAAAGCAAAACTCCATTGCACATTGTTAGAGCGTCAGCTCACGCTTCTGTGTGATTTCTAAACAGATTGTATATCGAAGAAGGAACTAGTCTTTGTGGTGCAGCGGTAGGGTGTTCACCTTGCGTCTTGCGAGTGATTTCGAGCGGGTTCGAGTCCTGGGTAGGAAAAACGCTTAACCTTTATTCCTTAGGTGTTTGCTGCTATTCACAGCAGGTCGAGCCGGGCCCCAGGCCGGGCTCGGGGAGTAGAAGAACTCTCGAAACCCTCTCCAGGTATGTTCCAGGTATGGTCTCCGTTACAAACCGTACATTAATGCTCGTGACCTGTACAGCAACAAAATATTATAGTCTAGGGACATTCACCGATGCTGCAATCTCAAGGTGGGTCACCAGTATAATCCCATGGTTTGTACAGGCAAGAATTGAAATTAGTCACCCCTTAGGAATAAGTAATCTCACATATAAAAATAAATGTGTATTAGAAATATACTTCAGTTAATTATCAGTATTATATATATATATATATATATATATATATATATATATATATATATATATATATATATATATATCTCAACAGATGGGCAATCACATGTAAATCAAAATAAAATTGTCTCCACAGACTAACATTACAACAGAACATAATGGATATAATATAACAGAACTTAACTCCTAGATGTGATCCTTCCTGTGTCCAAACAGTTACTGAATAATTTTCTCACGGCAGGCGCCGATCTCGCTTCTGCACAACATTTTGAGTGACAGTTTTTAATTAATATAAATCTTACTTAAAAGGAGCCATATAATGGGAATTAATTAACTAAATTAAGGAATGATCAGTTTTACATGCATAAACAGAAGTAATGTAGTTATTAACATAATAGTTATCTATTTATAAAGTAAAATGAAATTTCTGGCAACTGCCCAACATAGCAGGAAATAATATCCCACAATATTGCCGTCTAGGTGAACAAATGATTACGGTTTCACACGGTCTTGCCACTAAGTGATCAGTACAAAATACAACTTTCTCACGGGAAACTGACTCGCTGACCACCACACAAAAAATAATAATAACGGTTCCCCACGGTTTGGTCACCCACTGATCACCACCACAATATAACATATCAGCACATACAAGTAATGATATAAGCATACAAGAACATACAAGTACTGATATAAGCATACAAGTAATGATATAATACACATACAATTAATGATATAATATATAAGCACATACAAGTAATGATGCATGGAAATAGTAATTATTTTATATTTATATACGTATCCAATAGGGGTACGTAAGTCTCCAGGTATGGTCTCCAGGTATGGTATCCAGGTATGGTCTCCAGGTATGGTGTCCAGGTATGGTGTCCAGGTATGGTCTCCAGGTATGCACAAAGCAAAAATTGGGTTGTAAACTGAGTGACGGATTTTGTTAAAGGGAACCAAATATAATTAGTCACTTGCTCTTCTGAACATAACATTTTTGCTCTCTATTACGTCTGTTGAATTATAACCAATGTCTATAATATAATAATATTATAGACATTATAACTATAATATATTTATACTTATAATGCAGTATAATTTAGAAGTTAGGTTTACGAAGCGAAACCCGGATTCATAAAGCAGTTACTGGAGTTTGGGTTAAGCTGTTTGGGGAGTAGAAGAACTCTCAGAACCCCATCAACCAGGTTAATCAGGTACAACCAGGTACCGCTATCTTTTTGGTTCAGCTTCATTTGATATCTCCACAAAATCCCCTCATATCTAGATCTGACGCAGCAGCGAAGCGTCTCTCTCTGAAAGAGACATTAAGGGCCAGATTCACGAAGCAGTTGCGCAAGCACTTACGAACCTGGGGCCAGATTCACGAAGCAGTTACGCAAGCACTTGCGAATCTGGGGTCAGATACCCGGAGCAGTTACCCAAGCACTTACGAACCTGGGGCCAGATTCACGAAGCAGTTACGCAAGCACTTACGAACCTGGGGCCAGATTTACGAAGCAGTTACGCAAGCACTTACGAACCTGGGGCCAGATTCACGAAGCAGTTACGCAAGCACTTACGAACCTGGGGTCAGATTCACGAAGCAGTTACGCAAGCACTTACGAACCTGGGGCCAGATTCACGAAGCAGTTACGCAAGCACTTACAAGCCTGGGGCCAGATTCACGAAGCAGTTACGCAAGCACTTACAAGCCTGGGGCCAGATTCACGAAGCAGTTACGCAAGCACTTACGAACGTATACATCTTTCCTCAGTCTTTGACGGCTTTGGTTACATTTATTAAACAGTTTACAAGCATGAAAACTTCCCAATCAACTATTGTTATTGTTATAAACAGCCGCCTGGTGCTTCGGAGCTTATTAACTGTTAAATAATTGTAAACAAAGCCGCCAGAGATTGAGAAAAGATGGACAGGTTCGTAAGTGCTTGCGTAACTGCTTCGTGAATCTGGCCCCTAATGTCTCTTTCAGAGAGAGACGCTTCGCTGCTGCGTCAGATCTAGATATGAGGGGATTTTGTGGAGATATCAAATGAAACTGAACAAAAAAGATAGCGGAGTTTCCCGAAAACGATATTAGAACTACACGAACTGACTCTCTGAAACCGGAAGGCACAAATTGACTTTGAGAAATATTTTTTTCCTATTGGCGAGTTGTTTGAGAAAAGCTGCGTCAGCGTCTCCTGTATCTCGATACATTGTGTGAACAGATAAAATATTAATAATGGTGATAACATTTATAAACCACTTTTAGGGTTTCAAATTCAATAGTGTTAAATACGACAGTGTTCTGAGCATGTCTCAAGCATTAAACTTTTGAGTAAATTTTTTTTATTGTTGCCGCCAGAGGCGGCTAGTTTATTGTGCACCCCATACTCATCTTGTGAGCGGTAGTGCAAAAAAAGATTGCAAAGAGCACAAAAGGTCTGTATCAGACCTCAACGGAGATTATTACATTAACAATTTCATCTATCCTTCACACCTTATAATTACAATGTCAGCTAGTTACAGAGAAAGTTCTGTTTCAAGAGCTATATATTTACAGTAAGTCATTATACATTAATGGTAGGTCTTATAGCTAATACACAATTGTTTGAGCAGTGGAGATATTACAGAGTCATAGGGGAGCTGCTGTTTATTATTAGTCTTCACAATACACTACTTGTTTCTTAATCTCATATGTCGTTTATCTACTGGAAGCGAAATGTGGATACAGTGCAAGGATTTCAGGTAGTTTATCCATGGTAATAAGATAGGTTGCCATATCATACAGCTTAGATTTATCTCTAAATGGCTCAATTTTACTACAATCCAAGATATAGTGTTCGAGTGTGTGTCCCTGTCTTTGTCCACACACTTTACACTTTACTTCATCTAGTAAATCGAATTACAAGAACCGAGAATACATGTGAACTTGGCTTTGAAGTTGTGTGTTTCAAACACACGCTTCAGAACACAGTGTCACGGTACACAGCACTAACGTGTTCACTTAAAACAACTGTACAGTGGACATTGATCTTGGAAACCGGGTCGGTATTTATTAAATAGGTTACTGGCTCGGAAGTGCTGACAGGTCATTCACAACATCCTTGGTTAAGGCCGACCTCGTAGGGGCTCAGAACACGTAAATGGTTTTGAAAATACAAATTAAGTTATCGTGATCGAGGTATAAGAGGTACAGAGCTCGTAAGTGCTCTGTGAATCCTTGTCGTATACGTATCTATTTTACCCTTAATTTTTAACCAATACTTATCACAATTCACTAGACAGATAAAGTAAAGTGAAAGTTGCCAAGCCAGTGCATTGTTATTACTTTTTAGGCCTTTGCAAACACATGGAAACTGAACTTCAGTAAAAGTTAAGCAAACCTCTGAAGCCTCTATAATAGTGGCAAGAAGTACAAAAATAAATCTATTCAAGGCAGAGGCAAACTCCTTAAAATGTTTTGCAACAGACAAGATGCCACAAAAAGCTTTAGTGGTCCGTGTCCGCAAAAGCAGGTGTGTATACCTATATTGTAAATATTTACGTAATGATGGGAGATCGCTGACGAAAAAACACGAGCATAACCCCACTTAACAAAGTAGGTAGCAAAGCGACGTTAAAATAATTTATAAATACCTGTAGTCTTTTACAAAACTCATCATTTAAGTCTATGTAAAAATGTTTTGGAGAGAATTCTTCTCTATCTACCTCCATTTCTCTGCATGCAGTCGTCTCTCTCTCTTCTCTCTTGGTCTCTCTCTCTCTCTCTCTCTCTCTCTCTCTCTTCTCTCTCTCTCTCTCTCTCTCTCTCTCTCTCTCTCTCTGTCTCTCTCTCTCTCTCTCTCTCTCCCTCTCGCTTTGGCAAATATGTAATTCTTAGGCAAACAGGGTCCTCCCTCCATCTTTCATCCTAAGCCAAACAGCCAACAGGGTCCTCCTACTCTTCCCTGAAAAACCAAGGGCTCTTCCCCTAAACCTCAGCACAAAAGAGTCTGCTTTGCAAGAGTTCTACCCCAGCAAGTGCAAGGTAATGAAGATGGTAAAATATGACAGAAGATCAGAAGGATCTACATCATAAAGCGAAGCCAACTATAGAGAACAATGTATAAACATCAGAGAACTTTGCATAAACATCAGAGAACACTGTATTAACATCAGAGGTCCGTGGTTGCTCAACATCCTCCCAGCGAGTATAAGAAATATTGCCGGACCAACCGTGGTCTTCTTCAAGATAAAATTAGATAGCTTTCTTCAAGGAGTGCCGGACCAACCAGGCTGGGGTGGTATGTGGGCCTGCGGGCCGCTCCAAGCAACAGTCTGTTGAACCAAGCTCTCATAAGTCAAGCCTGCCCTCGGGCCGGGCTTGGGGAGTAAAGGAACTCCAAGAAACCCATCAAGCAGGTTTAGAAAAAATTGTAGTTGGACAAATCCAGCACAGACCCTAAAATTTCTTTTCTGAAAGGTTGATATTTTCTATACGTCTGGTCGCAAAATTTTTCTTGAGCTGTGAAAAAATTGTTCTCTGATAAAGAAATGTGTTGTGCCATGATTAATGTCAAGTGCGTTATGTTGTTATTTTCCTTATGTTGTCTATGCCAACTTCTTAGTCCAGTGTTGCCATCGTGGTATATGATGTGATTCGAGGTTGGTGTAATGACTACCGTAAAGTAGGACGCTGGATACTCAATTTCCTGTAGAACTGAACACACAGAGTAACAGTCAATCAAATAAAATAAAGTCCAAATGCAGTTAAAAGCTCTGTACCTCAAGGTACAATCCTTGCACCACTGCTGTTCCTTATTCTCATATCAGATATAGATAAAAATACAAGTCACAGCTTCGTGTCGTCTTTTGCAGATGACACAAAAATCAGCATGAAAATTATCTCTGCTGAAGACATTGAAAAATTACAAGCAAGATATCCACAAAGTTTTCGATTGGGCAGCAGAATATAACATGATGTTTAACAGTGATCAATTTCAGGTACGGCAAAAATGAGAATCTGAAACATAATACAGGGTACAAAACACAATCGAATCTTCCCATAGTAGGAAAACAGCATGTCAAGGATTTGGGAATAATGATGTCCGACGACCTAACGTTTAGGGAGCATAACCAAGCAAGTATTGCGTCAGCCAAAAAAATGATAGGATGGACTACGAGAACTTTCAAATCCAGGGATCCCATCACAATGGTTGTACTCTTCAAGTCACTTGTGTTAGATTCCAAATAATATACGCATGGAAAATACTGGAGGGCCAGGTCCCAAATCTACACAGTAAAATAACAACGTACTGGAGTGAACGATATGGAAGAAAATGCAGAATAGAACCAGTGAAGAGCAGAGGTGCCATAGGCACAATCAGAGAACACTGTATAAACATCAGAGGTCCGCTGTTGTTCAACACCCTCCCAGCGAGCATAAAAAATATTGCCGGAACAACCGTGGACATCTTCAAGAGAAAACTGGACTCTTTTCTAAAAGACGTTCCGGACCAGCCGGGCTGTGGTAGGTATGTGGGCCTGCGGGCCGCTCCAAGCAACAGCCTGGTGGACCAAACTCTCACAAGTCAAGCCTGGCCTCGGGCCGGGCTTGGGAAGTAGAAGAACTCCCAGAACCCCATCAAAAAGTATCAACCTGGTACCTTCCTTGTGGAGGTTCCGGGATCAACGTCCCGCGGCCCAGTCTCCGACCAGGCCTCCTGGTTGCTGAACTGGTCAACTAAGCTGTTGGACGCGGCTGCTCGCAGCCTGACACATGAGTCACAGCCTGGTTGATCAGGTATCCTTTGGAGGTGTTTATCAAGTTCCCTCACAGCCCTCCCTCCCTCCCACGGCCCTCCCTCCCTCCCACGGCACATGGCCTTCCCTCCCTCCTTCCCACGCCACATATGGCCTTCCCTCCTCCTTCCCACGGCACACATGGCCTTCCTCCCTCCCACGCCACATATGGCCCTCCCTCCCTCCCTCCCTCCCACGCCACATATGGCCTTCCCTCCCTCCCACGGCACACATGCCCTCCCTCCCTCCCATGGCACTCATGGCCCTCCCTCCCTCCCACGGCACACATGGCCCTCCCTCCCTCCCTCCCACGGCACACATGGCCCTCCCTCCCTCCCACGGCACACATGGCCCTCCCTCCCTCCCTCCCATGGCACACATGGCCCTCCCTCCCTGGTACTCATGGCCCTCCCTCCCATGGCACTCATGGCCCTCCCTCCCATGGCACACATGGCCCTCCCTCCCTCCCTCCATTGGCACACATGGCCCTCCCTCCCTCCCATGGCACTCATGGCCCTCCCTCCCATGGCACACATGGCCCTCCCTCCTTCCCATGGCACACATGGCCCTCCCTTCCTCCCATGGCACACATGGCCCTCCCTCCCACGGCACACATGGCCCTCCCTCCCTCCCTCCCTCCCACGGCACACATGGCCCTCCCTCCCATGGCACACATGGCCCTCCCTCCCTCCCTCCATTGGCACACATGGCCCTCCCTCCCTCCCATGGCACTCATGGCCCTCCCTCCCTCCCATGGCACACATGGCCCTCCCTCCCTCCCATGGCACTCATGGCCCTCCCTCCCTCCCATGGCACACATGGCCCTCCCTCCCTCCCATGGCACACATGGCCCTCCCTTCCTCCATGGCACACATGGCCCTCCCTCCCATGGCACACGTGGCCCTCCCTCCCTCCCTCCCATGGCACACATGGCCCTCCCTCCCTCCCACGGCACACATGGCCCTCCCTCCCTCCCAAGGCACACATGGCCTCCCTCCCACGGCACACATGGCCTCCCTCCCTCCCTCCCATGGCACACATGGCCTTCCTCCCTTCCTCCACGGCACACGTGGCCCTCCCTCCTCCCTCCCACGGCACACATCGCCCTCCTTCCCATGGCACACATGGCCCC
>WNGS01166226.1:21152575-21167336 GCA_020271785.1 Procambarus virginalis | reverse complement strand
CTAGTTGAACCTGGTTGATACCTGGTTGATGGGGTTCTGGGAGTTCTTCTACTCCCAAGCCCGGCCCGAGGCCAGGCTCGACTTGTGAGAGCTTGGTCCACCAGGCTGTTGCTTGGAGCGGCCCGCAGGCCCACATACCCCCACAGCCCGGCTGATCCGGAACTTCTCTTAGAAAACAGTCCAGTTTTCTCTTGAAGATGTCCACGGTTGTTCCGGCAATATTTCTTATAGTCGCTGGGAGGACGTTGAACAACCGCGGACCTCTGATGTTTATACAGTGTCTCTCTGATTGTGCCTATGGCACCTCTGCTCTTCACTGGATCAATCTTGCATTTTCTTCCATATCGTTCACTCCAGTACGTTGTTATTTTACTGTGTAGATTTGGGACCTGGCCCTCCAGTATTTTCCATGTGTATATTATTGGTATCTCTCTCGTCTCCTTTCTAGAGAGTACATTTGGAGAGCTTTGAGACGATCCCAATAATTTAGGTGCTTTATCTCGTCTATGCGTGCCGTATATGTTCTCTGTATTCCCTCTATTTCAGCAATCTCTCCTGCTCTGAAGGGGGAAGTGAGTACTGAGCAGTATTCGAGACGGGACAACACAAGTGACTTGAAGAGTACAACCATTGTGATGGGATCCCTGGATTTGAAAGTTCTCGTAATCCATCCGATCATTTTTCTGGCTGATGCATATTTGCTTGGTTATGCTCCCTAAACGTTAGATCGTCGGACATCATTATTCCCAAATCCTTGACATGCTGTTTTTCTACTATGGGAAGATTCGATTGTGTTTTGTACCCTGTATTATGTTTCAGATCCTCATTTTTGCCGTACCTGAGTACCTGAAATTTATCACTGTTAAACATCATGTTATTTTCTGCTGCCCAATCGAAAACTTTGTTGACATCTGCTTGTAGTTTTTCAATGTCTTCAGCAGAGGTAATTTTCATGCTGATTTTTGTCATCTGCAAAGGACGACACGAAGCTGTGACGTGTATTTTTGTCTATATCAGATATGAGAAAAGGAACAGTAGCGGTGCAAGGACTGTACCTTGAGGTACAGAGCTTTTAACATCGCTTGGACTCGATTTTATCTGATTGACTGTTACTCTTTGTGTTCTGTTCGACAGGAAATTGAGTATCCAGCGTCCTACTTTTCCAGTTATTCCCATTGACCTCATTTTGTGAGCTATCACCCCATGGTCACATTTGTCGAACGCCTTTGCAAAGTCTGTGTATACAACATCTGCATTTTGCTTTTCTTCTAGGGCTTCTGTGATTTTGTCATAGTGGTTGAGTAACTGTGACAGACAGGATCTTCCCGCTCTAAATCCATGTTGTCCTGGGTTGTGCAATTCATTGTTTTCCATAAAACTAGAAATTTGATTCCTAATCACTCTTTCAAACACTTTTATTATGTGTGATGTTAGTGCAACTGGCCTATAATTTTTTGCCAAGGCTTTACTCCCCCCCCCTGTGCAACGGAGCTATATCTGCAGATTTAAGTGCTGCTGGTATCTCCCCTGTATCCAGGCTCTTTCTCCATATTACGCTGAGTGCTCTCGCTACTGGTACTTTACATTTCTTTATGAATATTGAATTCCATGAGTCAGGCCCAGGAGCTGAGTGCATAGGCATATTGTCAATTTCTCTTTCAAAGTCTTCCGAGTTTGTGGTAATATCCGTTATATTATCTGCAGCTTGAATGTCATTCATAAAGAAGCTGTCTGGGTCATCAACTTTCATGTTGTTTATTGGTGTGCTAAACATAGCCTCATACTGGCTTCTTAGAATTTCACTAATCTCTTTGTTGTCCTCTGTGTACGTACCTTCATTTGTAATTAACGGTCCAATACTGGTCGAGGTTTTGGATTTTGATTTGCGTATGTGAAAAAATATTTCGGATTTTTCCTTATCTCTTGTATAGCTTTCTGTTCCAATTCCATTTCCTCAGACTCATATGCTCGCTTCACGTTTGTTCTATTTCTTCGATCTCCCTGCTTAGGCTTATTTTCCTTGCTTGTGATAGTTGTGTCTGCCGAAGCATTTCCGTATTTTTTTTCCTTCTCCTGTACAGTCGTCTGCGTTCTCTTTCTAGAGTGGTCCTCTTTCTCGCCCTCCTCATAGGCACGTGCTTCAAGCAGACCTTGTAAGCTTCAGCTGTCAGTTGAGCTATTCCCTGTGTGGGAGTTTTGTCGCTTAAGACCGTCTCCCATTGAATGGTTGCAAGGTCTACATTTATTTTTTCCCAGTCGATCCTCTTATTGTTGAAATTGAATTGATTGAATATTCCTTCTCGCTTGTTGGGTCTCTTAGACCTACTACCGTTATTTATGCTAGTTCGCACTTCAATGAGCTTATGGTCTGAGTATGAAGTATCTGAGATTGTTATGTCTCTGATTAGTTCATCATTGTTTGTGAATAACAAGTCTAGTGTGTTTTCGTTCCTAGTTGGTTCTGTAATCTGTTGATTGAGCGAGAATTTGTCACAGAATCTCAAAAGTTCTCTGACCTGTGGTTGGTTATTTCCCAGGTCATTCCCTGCTATGATATTTGTGTTTGCCATTCTCCATCTTAGACTCGGTAAATTGAAATCTCCAAGGAAGATAATATCTGGAGCTGGGTTTGCTAGTTATCAAGTATGTTCTCTATTTTGTGCATCTGCTCTGTGAATTCCTCAACCGTTGTATCTGGCGGTTTATATATTAGAATAATAATTAGGTTTAGTTTCTCTACCTTAATTCCAAGTACCTCTACCACCTCATTAGTTGAGTTTAGTAGTTCTGTGCATACCAGGTCCTCTTTAATACAGACCTACTCCTCCATTTGACCTAGTTTTTCTATCACATCTATATAAATTATAATTTGGAATCCAGATTTCACCATCCATGTAATCTTTTGTATGAGTTTCCGTGAATGCCCCAAATATTGAGTTTGACTCTAATAGGAGGCCATTTATGAACTTAACTTTATTTCTTGACTTTGGCTTTAAACCTTGAATGTTTGCAAATATGAATGATTGTCCATATTGTGTGTCACTTCTGGAAGGTTTTGGTAGTTCTCCCTCCTCTCTACCCTGACCCAGGGTGTGTTGTTGTGGCAATGGTTTGTCCAGTTTTGGAAGTGATACTGGGGAGTGTGGTAGTCTCTGTGTAGTTGGGGGGTGTAGTATGTGTGGGCTTGATGACGAACCGTAGTCCAGTCTTGGGCATTTCCCCTCTCCATCCGTACTCCTGCCACGTTTCTGCCTGTCTGTTTCTCTCCCTGTTTCTGCCTGCCTCTAAAAAATTTTCAGGGCTATTATATTGGACTTCCTCTCTTATATAGCGCTGTGTACCTCTGACGTGGAAATCAGGGCAATGAAGATCGTAGCATTTCCTCTCATTAACTGAGAGTTTGCATAGCTTAGGGTGAAAATATCTACACTCTGTATCAAAACGACATCTGCCTTTCCCTAACCAGTTCCGGCATTTCCGTGGGTGCATGAATGAGCATTCCGTGCCTCTGGGCCCATATATGCACTGTCCTTTTGCATAATACCTGCAAATATTTTCATCTGTGATTGTATTATTCTTGTTTGTACCCGTGCACGACTTGGCTACCTCTGTGTTTTTGTTCCAACTTTCTCGTTTCTGCATTCATTTTCGGTATTGCCCTTATCTTTCTCCTGTTGCTTTCGTCTTTCTCATTCATGTTCTCATTCGTCTCATTTTTTCCCTCCTTATTCATATCACCAGTTTGCTTTACATATTGCCTTCATTTTGTGTACCTCGACACTATGTCCTTCTACATTGCTACTTTGACTCTCTAAATTCTCAGTCCCTGGGTTGTGCTCAGAGTTCGTTGCTGTCTTTATATACTCTGCATATATTTCTGGTAGTTTTTGTGTGAATTGTAGCCTGTGTACTTCAGGAATGTTATTCATTAGTTTGGTAATGTTTTCCCACATCTGTCTGTCACTTTCACAGATCCAGTAGTTACCTTCCCGGTTTGCATATTGTGTAGGTAATCCTGTACAACTCAGGTGAAATCTTATGTTACAAGTTACATACAATGCCTACAACACTCTTCCGAAGTGACTTAAGCAGCCTCCACACACCTCCATGTTGGGTTTGTGATGTTATAATATTATATGCATATATTTATAATATTATATGTATGTATATATAATATGTATACAGTATATTTATAATATTACATATGTTTATTTGTTCAAGTTTATGTGGGGGTACTTACCGCCTTGTGGAGAAATATCGTCGCCTGGTCGACGACCGGGCAGCGGGGTCGCTAAGCCTCGAAAACACCTCTAGGTAAGGTAACAGTTGATTGACGGTTGAGAGGAGGGACCAAAGAGCCAAAGCTCACCCCCGGAAGCACAACTGGGTGAGTACAACTAGGTGAGTACGTGATGAATAATGTGGAAACGTTTGGGCATTATTGACCACGATTGATAATGAGATTAGAAATTGCTTCAGCATATTCGTGTAATTCAACACGTCTTCAGAAGTGTTCACAAGCTTACGGCTATCTCGAGATGATTTCGGGGCTTAGCGTCCCCGAAGCCCGGTCCTCGACCAGGCCTCCTTTTTGTTACACAACCCCAGGAAGCAGCACGTAGCAGCTGTCTAACTCCCAGGTACCCATTTACTGCTAGGTAACAGGGGCATCAGGGTGAAAGAAACATTTTGCCCATTGTCTCCGCCTCAACCGGGGATCGAACCCGGAACCTCAGGACTACGAATCCGAAGCGCTGTCCACCCAGCTGTCAGGAGCACGGCCGAGAATAAGTCTCTCTGAATTAGCTATTTCTATGAAATCAGACGATTTTTTTTAAAAAAACCTACATAATATTCATGTTTTTACTTAATGATTTAATTTACAAATTCTGGAACCCTTGGTGCACGATTTAGATAATACTCTTCATGTAGTGCATGCTGTAGCTGAATGTATTAAGCCTTTTCACCAGTTCAAACGCTAGATTCTATGAATTTTCATCTTGGATATGGGGACTAACAGCTGAGTGGACAGCACTCGGGATTCGTAATCCTGAGGTTCCGGGTAATCCCTGGCGGATAGAAATGTGCACTTTCTTTCACCCTGATGCACCTGTTTACCTAGCAGTAAATAGGTACCTGGGAGTTGGACAGCTGCTACGGGCTGCTTCCTGGGGTGTGGTAACAAAAAGGAGGCCTGGTCGAGGACCGGGCCGCGGGGACGTTAAGCCCGGAAATCATCTCAAGATAACCTCTCAAGAAGACGATAACCTGTCACCTTCTGTCCTTGGTAGTCGTCTTCCCACGTCGTCGTGTACGGATCCAGTATTTAATTTGTTCATAAGTTCACGAATCGCTTCGTCCGCATGGAAGGTTGGCGCGATTCTCTGAAATTTCCTCTTAAATCTTTCTCAGATTTCATTATATTGCAATCCTTTGATACGGGATCACAACAAGCTGCGTCTTGTGTGTATATTTAGG
This sequence comes from Procambarus virginalis, assembly GCA_020271785.1. Lineage (NCBI taxonomy): Eukaryota > Metazoa > Arthropoda > Malacostraca > Decapoda > Cambaridae > Procambarus > Procambarus virginalis. The sequence goes on along the minus strand of WNGS01166226.1, from coordinate 21,161,858 downwards.
GATAAGGTTCTGACAAGGGGTGGAATCGTTTAGAAATATGTACATTTATATACACATTAAGATGATGAACATAAACGCTTGCCTGCGTGCCGCTCCAAGCAACAGCCTGGTGGTCTAAGCTCTCATAAGCTTGACAAGCTTGTGTTGTCCGTCTTGAGTACTGCTCAGTACTCACTTCCCCCTTCAGAGCAGGGGGATTGCTGAATAAAGGGAATACAGAAAACATATACGGCACGCATGACGAGATAAATACCTAAATTATTGGGATCGTCTCAAACCTCTCCAAATGTACTCACTAGAAAGGAGACGAGAGAGATAACAAATAATATAGATACTGGAGGACAGGTCCCCAATCTACACAGTAAAAAACATACCGAGTGAACGATATGGAAGAAAATGCAGAATAGAACCAATGAAGAGCAGAGGTGCCATAGGCACAAACAGAGAGCACTGTATAAACATCAGAGGTCCACGGTTGTTCAACATCCTCCCAGCGAGTGTAGGAAGTATTGCCGGAACAACCGTGGACATCACATACCCACCACAGACCGGACCAACCGGCTGTGGTGGGTATGTTGCCCTGCGGCCCGCTGCAAGCAATAGCCTGGTGGACCAAACTCTCACAAGTCAAGCCTGGCCTCGGGCCGGGCTTGGGGAGTAGAACAACTTCCGAACCCCATCAAGCAGGTATGCAGGTATTAAAAAAAAGTGAGGTTTTAGCAAATTCGTCCGATGTTAGGCCTAGATATATGGTTAAAAAGTAATTTTTTTTCTTCTGTGTATGTAAGTTCGGTCTTGCTTTGTTTGCTATATAATTTTCATAACTTTTCTCTGCTTGTCTTCTCACCCTGACATACTCATCCTGGTTCTCTGGTATCTCTCTCTGCTTTCTGGTGTTCTGTTATTCCAGAAGTTCCTCCACGCCCTTTTGTTCAGTTTCTTTGCTTCCATACATGCCCTATTATACCATGGATTCTTCTTTTGCTTCTCGGATTTTCCTTTTAGGCCGGGATGTATCTGCTTATTGCCTCCTGACACTTTTGGGTGCCATAGTCCCATCATATCTTGTACAGACTTAGCTGTGTGTGTGTGTGTGTGTGGTGTGTGTGTGTGTGTGTGTGTGTGTGTGTGTGTGTGTGTGTGTGTGTGTACTCACCTAGTTGTACTCACCTAGTTGTGTTTGCGGGGTTGAGCTCTGGCTCTTTGGTCCCCCTCTCAACTGTCAGTCAACTGGTGTACAGATCCCTGAGCCTATTGGGCTCTTTCATATCTATATTTGAAACTATGTAAGGAGTCAGCCTCCACCACAACACTACTTAATGCATTCCATTTGTTAACTACCCTGACACTGAAAAAAATTCTTTCCAACGTCTCTGTGGCTCATCTGGGTACTAAGTTTCCACCTGTGTTCCCTTGTTCGTGTCCCACCCGTGCTAAAGAGTTTGTCTTTGTCCACCCTGTCAATTCACCTGAGAATTTTGTAGGTGGTTATCATGTCTCCCCTTGCTCTTCTGTTTTCCAGGGTTGTGAGGTTCAGCTCCCTTAGCCTTTCCTCGTAGCTCGTTCCTCTCAGTTCCGGGACCAGTCTGGTGGCATACCTCTGAATCTTCTTTAACTTCGTCTTGTGTTTAACTAGGTATGGACTCCAGGCTGGAGCTGCATACTCCAGGATTGGTCTTACATAAGTGGTATACAGGGTCCTGAACGATTAATTACATAAGTTTCTAAAGGCAGTTCTTATATTGGCCAATCTAGCATATGCCGCTGATGATATCCTATTGATGTGGGCCTCTGGGGACAGGTTCGGTGTGATATCGATCCCCAGATCTTTCTCTCTATTTGATTCCTGCAGGATTTCACCTCCCAGATGGTACCTTGTGTTCAGCCTTCTGCTCCCTTCGCCTAATTTCATTACTTTACTCTTTCCTGAGTTGAACTTTAGCAGCCATTTTCTAGACCATTCCCCAGTTTCTCCAGGTCGTCCTGTAGTCTCTGTCTATCTTCATCTGTTTTGATTCGTCTCATAATTTTTGCATCATCAGCAAACATTGAGGGGAATGAGTCTATACCCTCTGGAAGGTCGTTTACATATACTAGAAACAGGATGGGTTTGAGTACAGTGCCCTGTGGAACCCCGCTGGTGACATCTCGCCACTCTGATGCCTCCCCCCTCACCGTTACTCGCTGTTTCCTATTACTTAGATACTCGCTTATCCACTGGAGCACCTTACCTTTTACTCCTGCCTGCTGCTCCAACTTTTGTAACAGCCTTTTGTGAGGTACTGTGACTAAAGGCTTTCTGACAGTCCAAGAAAATGCAGTCTGCCCACCATTCTCTTTCCTGCCTAATTTGTGTTGCTAGGTCATAGAATTCTATTAGGCCAGTGAGGCACCATATCCATCACTGAACCCATGCTGGTGGTGTGTTACAAAGCTGTTTCCCTCCAGATGCTCTACGAGCCTTTTCCTCGCGATTTCCTCCATCACCTTGCATGGTATACAAGTTAGGGAAACTGGCCTGTAGTTCAGTGCCTCTTGCCTGTCACCCTTTTTGTAAATTGTGACTACATTAGCTGTCTTCCAGCTTTCCGGAAGGTCTCCCGTTTCCAGTGACCTGTTATACACCATAGAGAGTGGCACACTTAGTGCTTCTGCACCTTCTTTTAGAATCCACAGGGAGATTCTGTCAGGCCCAACAGCCTTTGACACATTCAGCTCCAACAGATTCCTTTTGACCTCATCACTGGTGAGGTAAAATTCCTCCAAGGTTGTTCGGTTTGCCTCCTCATTTAGTGCAGGGACCTCTCCTAGTTGTGAAGACTTCCTGGAATCTCTTGTTGAGTTGTTCACACACCTCTTTGTCGTTCTCTGTTTATCTGTTCTCCCCTTTTCTCAGTTTCATCACTTGCTCCTTCACCACTGTTTTCCTCCTGATGTGGCTGTGGAGCAGCTTTGGTTGGGTCTTGGCTTTACTCGCGATGTCATTTTCATTCTGTGTGTCTGCTTCTCTCCTCAGTCTGAGGTACTCATTTCTGGCCCTCTGGTATCTCTCCCTGCTCTTTGGTGTTCTGTTGTTGCTGTAGTTTCACCATGTTCTTTTACTCAATTGCTTCGCTGCCGCACAGTCCTGGTTGAACTACGGATTCTTCTGTTGCTTTTCATTTTTCACTTTTTGGACTGGGATAAACCTGTCTGCAGCCTCCTGACACTTCTGAGTGACACAATCCATCATATCATGTACAGTCTTTTCTCCGAGTTCTGTTTCCCATGGTATTCCCATTAGGAAGTTCCTCATCTCGTCATATTTTTCTCTTCGGTAATTTAGTCTTTTTCCTTCCAATCCCATCCTTGGATAGGTTATCCCTACTTCTACCAGATACTCAAATATCAATACACTGTTGTCACTCATTCCTATGGGGCTTCATATATGACTTCCCTTATTTCTGAGTCATTTAAGGTGAATATCAGGTCGAGTCCAGCTGGTTCGTCATTTCCTCTCATTCTTGTGGGTCCCTTGACATGTTGGCTCAGAAAGTTCCTTGTACTCACTTCCAAAAGTTTAGATTTCCATGTGTCTTCACCTCCATGTGGGTCCCCATTCTCCCAGTCTATCTTTCCATGGTTGAAATCGCCCATGATTAAGAGTCTGGATCCATTTCTGCAGGCAACTGAAGCTGCTCTCTCTATTGTGTTAATGGTAGCCATATTGTTTATGTCGAACTCTTGTCTGGGTCTTCTGTCATTTAATGGAGGGTTGTAAATGACTGCCACTATTATCTTAGGTCCACCCATTGTTATAGTTCCTGTTATGTATTCTCTGAATCCGTCGCAGCTCAGAATTTCCATCTCTTCTAAGCTCCAGTCCTTCCTTATCTGCAGAGCCACTCCTCCTCCTCCTAGCGGTCTCTCTCTTTCCTAAGTATATAAAGTTCTTTGGAAACACAGCATTTGTATGACTCCTGACAATTTTGTTTCTGTGAGTCATATTACATCAGGGTTTTCTTCCTGCGCCCTTTCTGCCAGTTCACTTGCTTTGTTGGTAAATTCCATGATGTTTGAGTACATTACCTTGAAGTTCACTTTCCTATATCCATTTTCACCCTCCCTCCCCACTGTAACGGGGGATGGGGGAAAAGGAATAACGAGTGAGTAGAAGTAGAAGAGGTAGAAGGGTAGATAGGTAGAAGTAGAAAAGTAGAAATTAGAAACAGAAATGTAGATACAAGTAGAAATGCTGCCACCATACATTCATTTGTCCGTACGTACAAGACAAGGAATGGAACTTGTCTGTATCACAATATTCTCAAAGATGTTATCACGAGGTCATTATTAGTCTGTTCCATCTGTATCATGTACTCATTAATATCATGAAACCAGTAACCGCAGAGGCTCTCTCACCTCAACTCAAAAAGCTCTAGGGAACAAAGTCAAAAACAATTTGAACAATAAATTCATCAATTATATTTCACATGATAAGTATCATAATTTAAGCAATTCAACTTAATGTTCAAGATTAATATACAAAGTGAGTCATCAACCAAATATTAGAGAACCCTATAACTTGACTGCCCCTGATCCTCACACAACACTTGTAAACACGACTAAGTCACCTAAATGTTCACTCACCGAGGACTGAGTCTAAGTTGAATAAAGAGGGGGGGGGGTGAGTCTGCAGTTGACAGAGACTGTCCCGCCCGCCAGCTGACAGCCTCCCTGGCTAGGCTGTCCTCTGTTCTGCTCTGCTGGCGGTTCTCCTCTTGTCTCTGGAATCTACCGCTCTCCGATATATTGGGAAACCTAGTAGCTAACTCTGCACACAAGTAGATAGCCCGAGGCTCTACCAACCACTCCTAAAACTGGCGGCTTGTTTGAAGGCTATCAGGCTACAATTATCAGATTAGCAGAAGCAAGGTGAAATTCTCATGGCTGACCTCAGGTCACTTGAGGTCATTAACGCTTAGAGGTGTGAGTTTCAGGCCGACAAACTGGCGCCTCTCAAATCCTTGCCTGTGACTCATGAACTATATGCATATATTAAATAAAACTAAACCAAACACCTTTACGGTGTTACACCACTAGTGGAGGAAGTTGTTCCATGGGCATTGCTGTGTGTGTGTGTTCTCACATATTTGTGCTCACCTATTTGTGCCTGCAGGATCGAGCATTGACTCTTGGTTCCCGCCTTTCTATCCATCGGTTGTTTATAGCAATAACTCCGGTCCTATTTCCCTATCATATCTAGTTTTAAGATTATAAAAAGAATTTGCTTCCACCACCTGCTCCTTAAGTGCATTCTATTTTTCCACTACTCTCACACTAAAAGAAAACTTCCTGACATCTCTGTGACTCAAATGAGTTTTCAGCTTCCACCCATGTCCCTTCGTTCTGTTAGTATTCCGTTTGAACATTTCGTCTATTTCCACTCGATCAAACCCATAAGTATTGTTTATGTTCTATCATATCACCCCGCTACCTCCTTTTATTCTAGCATTGTCAGGCTCAGTTCCTTCAGTCGCTCTTCATACCCCATCCCTCGCAACTCTGGGACGAACCTCGTCGCAGATTTCTGAATCTTTTCCAGTCTCCTTATGTGTTTCTTTAGATTTGGTGCTCCATGATGGGGCTGCATACTCTAAGACTAGTCTCACGTAGGCAGTGTAAAGCGCTTTAGATACCTCCTTAGTTAGGTTCATGAATGATGAAGCAAGACCGTCGCTGTACTGTCCAGCCTAAGTGGATCAGTTGGACAAGTGTGGATCAAGTGGATCGAGTCTGTATTTTGTTAGCATTCTCTCTGTTACAAATTAAATCACGCGTTATGGTGGTTATCTTGAGGTATCTTGAGATGATTTCGGGGCTTTAGTGTCCCCGCGGCCCGGTCCTCGACCAGGCCTCCATCCCCAGGAAGCAACCCGTGACAGCTGACTAACACCCAGGTACCTATTTTACTGCTAGGTAACACAGGCATAGGGTGAAGAAACTCTGCCGATGAAGAAGCTGGAGTATGGCAAGGGGCTTGACAACATGTCAACCAATGAATAATGTATAATTCCTCTTGGAAAATGAGCGGTAATATTTGACAGAGTGTCACATTAACGCTCAGTTTATACATAGTTTGGTATACACTGTGGAGGAGGCATACATACACAGTTACAGAATGTAGATTTAATAGAACTCCGTAGTAGAAACTATATGAAACATTTATAGGGCTCAGGGATCTGTACACCAGTTGATTTGACAGTTAAGAGGCGGGACCAAGAGCCAAACCCAACCCCCGACAACGCACAATAGGTAGGTACCACTGTATTGTCTATGGAGCCGACGATGGTGGGGAGGGGGGGGAATTGCATGCGACATACCCTGAGTAAACATACGCTATCGACACACACATGTATGTAAACCACATATTACCGAACGTGTATAAATCTGGTATCGACACCTACCTGAGAGTATAAAAAAAGAAAAAAAATAAAAAATGCATGAAACTCAATTTTAAAATCTGTTGACAGTAAGTATAATTGATGATAATGAGCTCCGGAGATTGGTGTACGCATCCTGCGTCTGCCACCTCCAGCATCACTGCGTCTGCCACTTCCAGCATCCTGCGGATTGACCACCGATACGTCCTAGCGATGCCTAGTTCGTCGTGGCATCACTGCGTAGCAAACAGCATCGCTGTTCGTCATTAATCAATACGCCACCCCCAGCATCCTGCTTGCTCCACCATCCCTGCTACTGCCCGCCCCGCCACACATCCTGCTGTGTCTGCCACCCCCGCGTCAGTCTGCGTCGTGCCGCCCCAGCATCCTGCGTCTGCCACCCCGCATCCTGCGTCTGCCGCCCCCAGCATCCTCGTCTGCCCAGATCTGGTCTGCACCCCCAGCATCCTGGTCTGCCACCCCCCAGCATCCTGCGTCTGCCACCCCAGCATCCTGCGTCTGCAACCACCCAGATCCTGCGTCTGCCACCCCAGCATCCTGCGGCTCTGCCAACCTCCAGCATCCTGCTCGTGCCACCCCTAGCATCCTGCGTCTGCCACCCCCAGAATCCTGCGTCTGCCATCCCCCAGCATCCTTGTCTGGACACGCTCTGCTCTGCCACCCCAGCATCCTGCGTCTGCCACCCCAGCACTCCTACGTCTGCCGCCCCCAGCATCCTGCGTCTGCCACCCCCAGCATCTGCGTCTGCCCCCCCCAGCACTCCTGCGTCTGCCACCCCCAGCATCTGTGTCTGCCACCCCAGACATTCTGTGTCTGCCACCCCCAGCATCCTGCGTCTGCCCACCCCAGGCATCCTGTGTTGCCCACCCCCAGCATCCTGTGTCTGCACCCCCAGCATCCGTCTGCCACCACACCAGCATCCTGTGTCTGCCGCCCCACCAGCATCCTGCGTCTGCCACCCCCAGCATCCGTGTCTGGCCACCCCAGGCATCCTGTGCATGCCACCCCCAGGCATCCTGCGTCTGCCACCCAGCATCCTGCGTTGCCACCACCAGTCATCCTGTGTTGCCACCACCCAGCATCCTGCGTCTGCGACCCCACAGCTTCACTGTGTTCTCCACCCCCAGCATCCTGCGTTCTGCCACCCACCGCATCCTGTGTTCTGCCACCCCGAGCATGCTGTGTCTGCCACCCCGCAGCCTTGCGTCTGCCATACAGTTTCAAAAATTGTAGATATGTCAGAGCTCCCCAATAGGCTCAGAATCTGTACACCAGTTGATGACAGTTGAGAGGCGGGACCAAGAGACAAAGCTCAACCCCGCAAGAACACAACTAGGTGAGTACAGGCTACGGGAATTATAGTCACGTCCCTGGAAGACATGAATAATTAGGGTGAGACATGATTCAACCACTACAAAATTCTCAGTAGGAAATGACAGGGGTAGATAAAAAGACTACTGTGAAAACCGCTCTTTAGTGATGTTTTCTGGTAACGCTGGTTTTTTTTTTTTGAAATCTTGATTCTACTCCCCATTTCCCTTTGTCGTCAGAATTGTCTTAGCTCCCATTGGAACACAGGTGGAAATTAAGTACTCAAATGAGACCACAGATACATTATAATTTTGTTTCATTCATTCTGCACTAGGCAGAGCATATGCAAAATCGAAATAAAATAACTACACCTTTGAGTTATTGCAAATGCAAGTGATGTCACATAAGGCATTTCGAGACACTGTGCTCATGGTACAGGCGAAGGTACTACCAGGGAAAGCGCACAAGCCGTTCCGACTGTATAGCATCTGGGAAGGGGTCAGATAAGTGATTTTGGGGGATGGGGACGTGAGGGAAAGGAGATGGTGCCCAACCACTTGGACGGTCGAGGGATTGAACGCCGACCTGCATGGAGCCAGGCCGATGTGGACCCAACGGAGTGAGACAACACAAAATGAGGTCATGGAAATAACAGGGAAAGTAGGCTTTTGGACACACTATATCCTGTCCAACACACTGCTGGAAGATGTTTTGTTTCGTGTGGATAATTGTGGGTCGGTGGATTTGTCAACCCGTCCTCGAACTCAAAGTCCATTCCATCCAGCAGTCGACCCCAACAGAACGCATTCTGTAAATTTTAAATGCGTGTTCATTCCAAACGGGAATTTTCTCAAATATAAATTAATATTATATATATTGAGGCAATGTGCATATATAGAACATTGGTTAGGTAGTGTTTAGGTTCTGTTGGGATTATTTGTATTTGTAGTACGTGGGGTGCAAGCATTTATAGCGTTGTGGTTCAAATAAAATTTCGTCAGTGAAGCAACTGTTTCCAGGAAGTGTTCGAACGAAATCGATTCGTGAGTCGTGTGTAACCGTTTTTCATTCATAAACAAGACGGGGGGGCGGGGGGGGGTACAAGGAATCACTTTTGGGTCTTTGTTTGGAGGACGGGCTGGAGGACGGACTGGAGGACGGGTCTGGAGGACGGGCTGGGATTTGTATTCTACACCGATTGGTGGTGTGAGTATTAAGAATCAAACCTGGAGCCAGATTTCACGAAGCAGTTACGCAAGCACTTACGAACAACGCGACATATTTTCTCAATTGTACTGCTTTAGTTACATTATTGAAAACATTTTTATGAGCACACGAAAACGTTTCAATACAACTATTTTTATCTGTATAAACAGCCTCCTGGTGCTTCGGAGCTCATAATGTGTAACAATCGTATACACAGCCGCCAAAATTGAGAAAGATGGACAGGTTCGATACGGCTGCGTAACTGCTTCGTTGAATCTGGCCCCTGTACTATTTTTAGGCGCGTCGCTTGTGTCAGAGTGTCTTGT
>WNGS01166226.1:21103757-21141748 GCA_020271785.1 Procambarus virginalis | reverse complement strand
TGTACACCTTATTGCAGAGTGTCTTGTTGTACACCTCACAGGCCTCTCTCTCCAGGTGCTTACTGGGGAGTCCCACACTGTAGTGTGTCTATGGCAGATGTGATCCACCACCACAACACACCTCCCCCGCCAAACACACCACAAAACTACGACGTTGGTACAACATTCGAACAAGTTTTAACACCTAACCAGTTATAACAACCAATATAGCAAGTTGTAACAACGTTCTAATACGTCATAAATACGTTAAGCCAAGATGTAACAACTTTATTACAAGTTGTAACAAGGCGGTAAATAGACAGTTAAGGTTTGTGTTTCCAGGGAGTTGCTCTTAGTTTGTTAATGTCGGCGACAGGATGCCGATAGGCTTCTTAGTCCATATAGTCTAAACTAATTACTTTACTCTCAGAGCTGCTTATCTCTGTTCACCTATTTACTGTTAGGTGAACAGAAGCATCAGATGAAAAATACGTGTCCAAACGTCTCTCTCCTATCGCGGGAGTCGAACCTGGGACCGGTCCGTGGTGACCCATCTATATTTTCAACTCGTTTGTTTCGTTTTTGTCTATTAAACTTTTCCCATGACTTGTACTTGTATCTATTGAACATGAATATTATCTCCTTATCTTGAGGTTATCATGAGATGATTTCGGGGCTTAGCGTCCCCGCGGCCCGGTCCTCAACCAGGTCTCCTTTTTGTTACACCCCCCCCCCCCAGGATGCAGCCCGTAGCAGCTCTCTAACTCCCAGGTACCTATTTACTGCTAGGTGAACAGATGCATCGGTAAAAGTAACTCAAGCCTTTGTTTCCTTCCTCCGCCAGGGATCGAACCCGGAACCTCAGGACTGGAATCCCGAACGCTGTCCACTCAGCTGTCAGCCCCTTCCCTGAAGGAAGAATTTTTTTAAATTTTTTTTTTAAATTTTTGCCCCGAGAGGCGAGTTTATTGGGCAGCGCCACTCATCTTGTGAGGGCACACCGCCGCGTAGCAGCATGTACAACACTCCCCAATAGGAAGAAAACCACGCTGGGTTGTTCATCCTGTCACTTGTACCGAATTGTTATGCCCACAACGTACTTTTCTCGATGTTTCAGAATGGTCGACATTTATCATCATCGTCAACATTTACCAGACGTTAGAGAGTATATAACAACAATATATAACCTGTATATTGTGGTGTGAATGGTTGTTATGTTATATATTTCCCTTCACAGGTAAGGTGCAGTCATCCATGATGTCGGGGATGTCAGCCTCCTGTGACGTGGGGGTGAGTGACAGCCTCCTGTGACGTGGGGGTGAGTGACAGCCTCCTGTGACGTGGGGTGAGTGACAGCCTCCTGTGACGTGGGGGTGAGTGACAGCCTCCTGTGACGTGGGGGGTGAGTGACAGCCTTCTGTTACGTGGGGGTGAGTGACAGCCTCCTGTGACGTTGGGGTGAGTGACAGCCTCCTGTGACGGGGGGGTGAGTGACAGCCTCCTGTGACGTGGGGGTGAGTGACAGCCTCCTGTGACGTGGGGGTGAGTGACAGCCTCCTGTGACGGGGGGGGGTGAGTGACAGCCTCCTGTGACGTGGGGTGAGTGACAGCCTCCTGACGTGAGGGTGAGTGACAGCCTCCTGTGACGTGGGGGGAGTGACAGCCTCCTGTGACGTGGGGGTGAGTGACAGCCTCCTGTGACGTGGGGGTGAGTGACAGCCTCCTGTGACGTGGGGGTGAGTGACAGCCTCCTGTGACGTGGGGTTGAGTGACAGCCTCCTGTGACGTGGGGGTGAGTGAAGCCTCCTGTGACGTGGGGGTGAGTGTAACCTGTGACGTGGGGTGAGTGACAGCCTCCTGTGACGTGGGGGTGAGTGTCAGCCTCCTGTGACGTGGGGGTGAGTGACAGCCTCCTGTGACGTGGGGGGTGAGTGACAGCCTCCTGTGACGTGGGGGTGAGTGACAGCCTCCTGTGACGTGGGGGGTGAGTGACAGCCTCCTGTGACGTGGGGTGAGTGACAGCCTCCTGTGACGTGGAGGTGAGTGTCAGCCTCCTGTTACGTGGGGGTGAGTGACAGCCTCCTGTGACGTGGGGGTGAGTGACAGCCTCCTGTGACGTGAGGTGAGTGACAGCCTCCTGTGACGTGGGGGTGAGTGACAGCCTCCTGTGACGTGGGGGTGAGTGACAGCCTCCTGTGACGTGAGGGTGAGTGACAGCCTCCTGTGACGTGGGGGTGAGTGACAGCCTCCTGTGACGTGGGGGTGAGTGACAGCCTCCTGTGACGTGGGGGGGTGAGTGACAGCCTCCTGTTACGTGGGGGGTGAGTGACGGCCTCCTGTGACGTGGGGGTGAGTGACAGCCTCCTGTGACGTGGGGGTGAGTGACAGCCTCCTGTGACGTGGGGGTGAGTGACAGCCTCTTGTGACGGGGGGTGAGTGACAGCCTCCTGTGACGGGGGGGTGAGTGACAGCCTCCTGTGACGTGGGGGTGAGTGACAGCCTCCTGTTACGTGGGGGGTGAGTGACGGCCTCCTGTGACGTGGGGGTGAGTGACAGCCTCCTGTGACTGGGGGTGATGACAGCCCTGTGACGTGGGGGTGAGTGACAGCCTCCTGTGACGTGGGGGTGAGTGACAGCCTCCTGTGACGTGAGGGTGAGTGACAGCCTCCTGTGACCGGTGGGGGTGAGTGACAGCCTCCTGTGACGGGGGGTGAGTGACAGCCTCCTGTGACGTGGGGTGAGTGACAGCCTCCTGTGACGGGGGGGTGAGTGACATCCTCCTGTGACGTGGGGTGAGTGACAGCCTCCTGTGACGGGGGGTGAGTGACAGCCTCCTGTGACGTGGGGGGGGTGAGTGACAGTATCCTGTGACGTGGGGTGAGTGACAGCCTCCTGTGACGTGGGGGTGAGTGACAGCCTCCTGTGACCGGGTGGTGACAGCCTCCTGTGACGGGGGTGAGTGACAGCCCCTGTGACGTGGGGGGTGAGTGACAGCCTCCTGTGACGGGGGGGTGAGTGACAGCCTCCTGTTACGGGAGGTTGAGGACAGTCTCCTGTGACGTGGGGGTGAGTGACAGCCTCCTGTGACGGAGGGTGAGTGACAGCCTCCTGTGACGTGGGGGGTGAGTGACAGCCTCCTGTGACGTGGGGGGAGTGCTGCCTCCTGTGACGGGGGGGTGAGTGAGTGCCTCCTGTGACGGGGGTGAGTGACAGCCTCCTGTGACGGGGGGTGAGTGGCAGCCTCCTGTGACGGGGGGGGTGAGTGACAGCCTCCTGTGACGGGGGGGGGGTGAGTGACAGCCTCCTGTGACGTGGGGGGTGAGTGACAGCCTCCTGTGACGTGGGGGGTGAGTGACAGCCTCCTGTGACGGGGGTGAGTGACAACCTCCTGTGACGTGGGGGTGAGTGACTGCCTCCTGTGACGTGGGGGGTGAGTGACAGCCTCCTTTGACGGGGGGGGTGAGTGACAGCCTCCTGTGACGTGGGGGTGAATGACAGCCTCCTGTGACCGGGGGGGGGGTGAGTGACAGCCTCCTGTGACGGGGGGGGGGTGAGTGACAGCCTCCTGTGACGTGGGGTGAGTGACAGCCTCCTGTGACGGGGGTGAGTGACAGCCTCCTGTGACGTGGGGGGTGAGTGACAGCCTCCTGTGACGTGGGGGTGAGTGACAGCCTCCTGTGACGGGGGGTGAGTGACAGCCTCCTGTGACGTGGGGGTGAGTGACAGCCTACTGTGACGGGGGGTGAGTGACAGCCTCCTGTGACAGGGGGTGAGTGACAGCCTCCTGTAACGTGGGGGGTGAGTGACAGCCTCCTGTGACGGGGGGTGAGTGACAGTCTCCTGTGACGTGGGGGTGAGTGACAGCCTCCTGTGACGGGGGTGAGTGACAGCCTCCTGTGACGTGGGGGGTGAGTGACAGCCTCCTGTGACGTGAGGGTGAGTGACAGCCTCCTGTGACGTGGGGGTGAGTGACAGCCTCCTGTGACGTGGGGGTGAGTGACAGCCTCCTGTGACGTGGGGGGTGAGTGACAGCCTCCTGTGACGTAGGGGTGAGTGACAGCCTCCTGTGACGTGGGGGTGAGTGACAGCCTCCTGTGACGTGGGGGTGAGTGACAGCCTCCTGTGACGTGGGGGTGAGTGACAGCCTCCTGTGACGTGGGGTACCATCCTTCAAGATACCCTGAGCTGGTTCCGGGGATCAATGTCCCTACTGCCCGGTCCCTGACCTGGGCCTCCAGGTTACCAGTATGATAAACCTGACTGTTGGACGCTGCCACAGTTAAGTAAGTCTGATGAAGACACTTGAGAACACTGCCTGGTTGATCAGGCACCCTTGGTGGTTATAAAGTCTTTTTGTGAACGCTTAAAAAGTCAGTTATCTTGAGATGATTTCGGGGCTTAGCGTCCCTGCGGCCCGGTCCTCGACCAAGACTCCTTTTTGTTACACACCCCCAGGAAGCAGCCCATAGCAGCTGTCTAACTCCCAGGTACCTATTTGCTGATAATTAACAGGAGCATCAGGGTAAAAGAAACATTTTGCCCATTTGTTTCCGCCTGCACCGGGGATCGAACCCGGAACCTCAGCTAAGGTCGGCAAAATGTCCCTTATACCGTAAGGGCGTTGAGATCCCTTAGCCATTAATTATATAAAATAGTCTTTTAAAAGTATATATTGCCCGCTATCTTTCCATTGGGGTTATCTTGCACGTTCTGCCATGAGTCTGGTCTCTAAATGAATTATTTAAGCGTCTACATTTGGAACTGTCACTCTTGATATTTAATGATGTATAATAGTGAGGTCTCTCGTTCGAGGCGATAATATATGTATACGTAAATAACTACTCCTTACGGCACCAGGTGGCATGGCAGTTAGTGGAAATGGCTCCATTGATAAGTAGACGCGCAAAGAGACAAGCGACTATTAAATCGATGGAACGAGTGTTTAAATTTCACTTTGCCTAACGTGTTCTCAGTATAGTCCTGCGCACAACGTGTCTCAGTATAGTTCTGCGCACAACGTGTTCTCAGTATAGTTCTGCGCACAACGTGTTCTCAGTATAGTCCTGCGCACAACGTGTTACATCAGTATAGTTCTGCGCACAACGTGTTCTCAGTATAGTCCTGCGCACAACGTGTTACATCAGTATAGTTCTGCGCACAACGTGTTCTCAGTATAGTCCTGCGCACAACGTGTTCTCAGTATAGTTCTGCGCACAACGTGTTCTCAGTATAGTCCTGCGCACAACGTGTTACATCAGTATAGTTCTGCGCACAACGTGTTCTCAGTATAGTCCTGCGCACAACGTGTTCACAGTATAGTTCTGCGCACAACGTGTTCTCAGTATAGTTCTGCGCACAACGTGTTCTCAGTATAGTCCTGCGCACAACGTGTTCTCAGTATAGTTCTGCGCACAACGTGTTCTCAGTATAGTCCTGCGCACAACGTGTTCTCAGTATAGTCCTGCGCACAACGTGTTCTCAGTATAGTCCTGCGCACAACGTGTTCTCAGTATAGTCCTGCGCACAACGTGTTCTCAGTATAGTCCTGCGCACAACGTGTTCTCAGTATAGTCCTGCGCACAACGTGTTCTCAGTATAGTCCTGCGCACAACGTGTTCTCAGTATAGTCCTGCGCACAACGTGTTCTCAGTATAGTCCTGCGCACAACGTGTTCTCAGTATAGTCCTGCGCACAACGTGTTCTCAGTATAGTTCTGCGCACAACGTGTTCTCAGTATAGTTCTGCGCACAACGTGTTCTCAGTATAGTCCTGCGCACAACGTGTTCTCAGTATAGTCCTGCGCACAACGTGTTCTCAGTATAGTCCTGCGCACAACGTGTTCTCAGTATAGTCCTGCGCACAACGTGTTCTCAGTATAGTCCTGCGCACAACGTGTTCTCAGTATAGTCCTGCGCACAACGTGTTCTCAGTATAGTCCTGCGCACAACGTGTTCTCAGTATAGTCCTGCGCACAACGTGTTCTCAGTATAGTCCTGCGCACAACGTGTTCTCAGTATAGTCCTGCGCACAACGTGTTCTCAGTATAGTCCTGCGCACAACGTGTTACATCAGTATAGTCCTGCGCACAACGTGTTCTCAGTATAGTCCTGCGCACAATGCAGTGTGGTAATCAACACCATCATTAAGAGCATAAGCTTTGTTAGGCTGACTTATCAGTCATTCACTCGGGTGCCAGTATATTATGGGATCCATAGGAAATACTTTCATTCTACCACTGATGATTTGATGTGTGTTTCTTCAGGTACTGGCATGTTGCATGTCTTGATTCCTGAGTGCAAGCAAGGATGGCAGTCACTTAAATGTCTTAGCTTCAGTGCAAGGAAACATTCTTTAGCTTGAGTGCAAGCAGTATGGGCAATTAATTCTGTCAGAAGCGCGGAGAACCAGTTATTGTCACGTACTCGATCCCAACTCAGCATCACATATGCAGCAGCACTTAATGTATACATAAACATACACGAAGGCCAGATCCCAAATCTGCCCAGTAAAATCATATGATACTGGAGCGAACGTATCCGTTTTCACCTTTTCTATTATCCTAACTATCTTGTATGTAGTGATTATGTTCCACCTGTTCCTTCTTTCCTCTCAGGCTGTGAAACTGATCTCCCTTAACCTGTCCCTATAGCCTAGTCCTCTAAATTTAGGCACTTGTAAACTATGGGAACTTTGTTTATAGTTAAATCGTATATGGAACGAGATATTGATGCCAGTCCTGCTAATTATAGTACTGACCTCAAACAAGCTTTATAGAGTGACTTGAGTGAGTTCTTATTGAAGTTTTTAAATGTTTTTCAGCTTCCTGTAGCCTATGGAGGAGGTGTTGGGAGATAAGAGTGTGGTTCTTGTCTAGAGAAGGGGGGGGGGACATCCTCCCCCTTCAAGGGAAGGGGGGGTAAGGGTAATTGATGGTGATGATAGTGGCTGTTGTCAGGCTGGGGAAGATGTTTATGATGGTGGTGGTGATAGGTAAGGGTAGACAGTAGACACAGAATGGGGGGGAAGGATGATTGAGGAGGGCAGAAAGTAGGGCAGAAAAAGAATGGAGGGGGGGGGGGGGTTGAAGGTAGTTGAAAGGAACAAGTTAAAGGTTGATAAACACGGGAGGAGAGGGTACGGAGGAGAGACTTTCAACTGTTGCACAGTGAAAGATGTGAAAAAGTATACAAAGAGGTAAATTGTGGAGGGAAGAGTATACAGCTAAAGTTGAAGGAGAGAATATCGAGTTGGAGCGTGAAAACAATAGGAACTTAGAATTAGAGCTTGAAGAGCGTTGGAAGTTAAACTAAAATAAACATCAACTTCCTGACGTGACATACCAGGAAATATAACTTATGAACGATATATATATATATATATATATATATATATATATATATAATATATATATATATATATATATATATATAATGTCGTACCTAGTAGCCAGAACGCCCTTCTCAGCCTACTATGCAAGGCTCGATTTACCTAATAAGCCAATTTTCATGAATTAATATATTTTCTCTATTTTTTTTCTTATGAAATGATAAAGCTACCCATTTCATTATGTATGAGGTCATTTTTTTTATTGGAGTTAAAATTAACGTAGTTATATGACCGAACCTAACCAACCTACCTAACCTAACCTAACCTATCTTTATAGGTTAGGTTAGGTTAGGTAGCCGAAAAAGTTAGGTTAGGTTAGGTTAGGTAGGTTAAGTAGTCGAAAAACAATTAATTCATGAAGACTTGGCTTATTAGGCAAATCGGGCCTTGCATAGTAGGCTGAGAAGTGCGTTCTGGCTACTAGGTACGATATATATATATATATATATATATATATATATATATATATATATATATATATATATATATATATATATACGGGGGATAATCAGGCTTTAGAGGTGGAAAATCGGTCCGCCCAAGAGGAGACATTGTAGTGTATTATAAAAATAAAAACACATTCACTCAGGCATACAAGAAGGTGATACGAGACATAATTTTTTTTTTATCTTTATTTAAGAAAATACAATATAAATTAAATTATATAAAAGTTTTACAAGACAATTATACATTGTAATTCGTAGTGAACAAGTTTTCCAATAGTACAGAATATAGAATTACAAACCTTGCAGTGAAAATGCAAGGATTCGTCCTGTCATTTATTATAACACTCGTACGTCTTCCCTCGTGAGAAACAACATCTCTGCCTCCTCTGACAAACCATCCTTGACACGGCCCTGTCCCGTAGGTTTGGTAGTTCCGGTTGGAGATCTTGGTCCTTGCTCGTGATTCTTTTAAGGTTTAGTAGTATGCCTTCGTTTGGAGCGTCCTAACCGATATATATCCTGGTGTGTAGGAATGATATGTTTTTGTCTTAATAGATTCCGGGCTATTCCTACCCGTGCCATCTCTTTGGTGGCTTAATCTTCATCAGTTAATGATGTAAGCTCAGTATAGCTGTGTTAGTACAACAGAGAGTACTCCTGAAGATGTCACACTGCTGACGATACGTCGAACAAGAAACATGAAAAGATTAAGTGATCTAGTGTTTCTTCACCCTCCAGATGGTAGAAGATATTTGCGTAGAATAGAAATTTCCAAAAGAAAATTAATAATAGTCACAATGCTGTTGTGTTTAATGACAGGTGCATTAGAGAAAAACCTTCCTCCAGAATATACGATTTTTAAATCCTATTAACATTTGATCAGTGATTGACGAACTGAGGCTTGAGAGGTCCGCTAATTATGTGTGGGGCTGGAGGGAGCAGCGTGCACATACGCGGTCATAATTACCACCACAAATGAAATCAAAGAGAGATAAATTATCAAACACCAGCAGCAAACCCTGCATAAGACACTCCGTAAGAAGAGTGGAGGAGAGTGTGAGATAATACTGACATCCAGAGCGAGAGAGAGAGAGCAAAGGGGAGCTATATATGCCCCAATAAAGATCAGGAAGAGATAAAGGAAATGGTAATGCGACAAGAGGAAGGAGGAGGATGTAAATATCTCTGGCACAGTGCTGGAACGGGGGAGAGAGAAGACGCGGTCCCGGTCTCTCCAGTCGCCTCGGCCCGGTCTCTCCAGTCGCCTCGGCCCGGTCTCTCATGTTTTCATATAACTAGAAACATGTGAACCCAAGCAACACTTCTAACATCTCGAGGCCAGAGCGCAGAGACCATTACCCACAAGGCCTGCACATCACCCCACAAGGCCTGTACATCACCCCACAAGGCCTGCACATCACCCCACAAGGCCTGCACATCACCCACAAGGCCTGCACATCACCACAAGGCCTGCACATCACCCCACAAGGCCTGCACATCACCACAAGCCTGCACATCACCCCACAAGGCCTGTACATCACCCCACAGGCCTGCACATCACCCCACAAGGCCTGCACATCTCCCACAAGGCCTGCACATCACCCACAAGGCCTGCACATCACCCCACAAGGCCTGCACATCACCCCACAAGGCCTGCACATCTCCACAAGGCCTGCACATCACCCCACAAGGCCTGCACATCACCCCACAAGGCCTGCACATCACCCCACAAGGCCTGCACATCTCCCACAAGGCCTGCACATCACCCACAAAGCCTGCACATCACCCACAAGGCCTGCACATCACCCACAAGGCCTGCACATCACCCCACAAGGCCTGCACATCACCCACAAGGCTGGTGCTACCGGGTGGGAGTGTGAAGTGCGGGAGATCAGGTGTCCCGCCGCCCTCCCTCCTCACAAGGGGAAGCGCGGCCGTATCTGCATCTTATCTTTAGTGTGTGTCTTATACAGTCATTAAGCTGGGAGGAGGAGGAGGAGGAGAGGGAGGAAGAGAAATAGGAGGATAGGAGGAGGGGGGAGGAATAAGCAGTGGAGAGTGGATAAAGTGATGATAATGAGATAATAAATAAAATTCGAAAAGACTTTATTTGTAAGAGATTATACAAATTACATACAAACTTGTTGACCAACTGATACCTGGTTGATGGGGTTCTGGGAGTTCTTCTACTCCCCAGCCTGGCCCGAGGCCAGGCTCGACTTGTGAGAGCTTGGTCCACCAGCTGTTGCTTGGAGCGGCCCGCAGGCCCATATACCCACCACAGCCCGTTGGTTCGGAACTTCTCTTAGAGAAACAGTCCAGTTTTCTCTTGAAGATGTCCACGGTTGTTCCGGCAATATTTCTTATATTCGCTGGGAGGATGTTGAACAACCGCGGACCTCTGATGTTTATACAGTGCTCTCTGATTGTGCCTATGGCACCTCTGCCCTTCACTGGATCAATCTTGCATTTTCTTCCATATCGTTCACTCCAGTACGTTGTTATTTTACTGTGCAGATTTGGGACCTGGCCCTCCAATATTTTTCCATGTGTATATTATTGGTATCTCTCTCGCCTCCTTTCTAGAGTACATTTGGAGAGCTTTGAGACGATCCCAATAATTTAGGTGCTTTATCTCGTCTATGCGTGCCGTATATGTTCAATGTATTCCCTCTATTTCAGCAATCTCTCCTGCTCTGAAGGGGAAGTGAGTACTGAGCAGTACCAGACGGGACAACACAAGTGACTTGAAGAGTACAACCATTGTGATGGGATCCCTGATTTGAAAGTTCTCGTAATCCATCCGATCATTTTTCTGGCTGACGCAATATTTGCTTGTTTATGCTCCCTAAACGTTAGATCGTCTGACATCATTATTCCCAATCCTGACATGCTGTTTTTCTACTATGGGAAGATTCGATTGTGTTTTGTACCCTGTATTATGTTTCAGATCCTCATTTTTGCCGTACCTGAGTACCTGAAATTTATCACTGTTAACACATGTTATTTTCTGCTGCCCAATCGAAAACTTTTGTTGACATGTGCTTGTAGTTTTTCAATGTCTTCAGCAGAGGTAATTGTCATGCTGATTTTTGTGTCATCTGAAAGGACGACACGAAGCTGTGGACGTGTATTTTTGTCTCTATATCAGATATGAGAATAAGGAACAGTAGCGGTGCAAGGACTGTACCTTGAGGTACAGAGCTTTAAACATCGCTTGGACTCGATTTTATCTGATTGACTGTTACTCTTTGTGTTTCTGTTCGACAGGAAATTGAGTATCCAGCGTCCTACTTTTTTTNTGGGCAGCGCCACTCATCCTGTGGTGGACACACCACCATAGTGACAGTATTGGGCAGCGCCACTCGTCCTGTGAGTGGACACACCGCCATAGTGACAGTACTGGGCAGCGCCACTCATCCTGTGAGTGGACACACCGCCATAGCAGCATGTACAACACTCCCCAATAGGAAGAAAACCCGCTGGGTTGTTCATCCTGTCACTTGTACCCAGACACAGCTGGGACTTGTTTAACTGTCTCAAGTGAACAGCTCCTCAAACAAGAAGATTAACATTGTCAACCACTAAATACTTATATTGCGTGTACAAAATGGGGAAATATTTTTAAGAACAACATTTATATTCGACGTTGTATTTTCCTAACTCAAACAATGTGGTATTTATTATGTACACGTTTTTATAACATCTATATATTATAATATAATAATATGCGGGCCACTCCAGGCAACAGCCTGGTGGATCAAACTCTCACAAGTCAAGCCTGGAATCGGGCCGGGCTTGGGGAGTAGAAGAACTCCAGAACCCCTCAACCAGGTATCTTTTAGATGTTCATATTCACTCAGGTAGTGGTCAAGGCGGTGTCCGTTACTCTCACCACAGATTCTACAGCTTCGCTGCTCAGCTGTGGGGCCAGCCAGAGGCTTAGGGCCCGCGCAGGAATATCCCTGCAAAAAAAAAAAAAAATGTTACCATCCCATGTCTCCATGGACATTTGTATCCATACCTTACCTTGACCTTACCTTGAGGTGCCTCCGGGGCTTAGCGTCCCCGCGGCCCGGTCATCGACCAGGCCTCCTGGTTGCTGAACTGATCAACCAGGCTGTTGGACGCGGATGCTCGCAGCCTGACGTATGAGTCACAGCCTGGTTGAACAGGTATCCTTTGGAGGTACTTATCCAGTTCTCTCTTGAACACTGTGAGGGGTTTGCCAGTTATGTCCCTTATGTGTAGCGGGAGCGTGTTGAACAGTCTCGGGCCTCTGATGTTGATAGTTCTCTCTCAGAGTACCAGTTGCACCTCTGCTTTTCAACGGGGGTATTCTGCACATCCTGCCATGTCTTCTGGTCTCGTGTGATGTTATTTCTGTGTGCAGGTTTGGGACTAGCCCCTCTAATATTTCCATGTGTAAATTATTATGTATCTCTCCCGCCTGTGCTCAAGGGAGTACAGATTTAGGCTCTTTAGTCGGTCCCAATAGTTTAGATGTTTTACCGAGTGGATTCTAGCAGTAAAGGATCTCTGCACGCTCTCCAGGTCAGCAATTTCTCCAGCGTTGAAAGGGGCTGTCATTGTGCAGCAGTACTCCACTCTAGAGAGCACCAGCGTTTTGAAAAGTATCATCGTCGGTATAGCATCTCTAGTGTGAAAAGTTCTTGTTATCCAACCTGTCATTTTTCGTGCAGTTGTGACGGTCACTTTATTGTGTTCTTTAAAGGTAAGGTCTTCCGACATGAGTACACCCAGATCCTTTACATTGCCTTTTCGTTCTATGTTATGATTTGCCTGAGTTTTGTACGTTGTTTCGTTTTTATATTTTCATTTTTTCCATAGCGCATGAGCTGGAACTTATCTTCGTTAAACACCATGTTATTTTCTGTAGCCCATAGAAAGACCTGACCCAAGACGAATTCTTATTATTACTGAATCACTCCCGAGGCCACCTCCTCATCGTCCATAATGATTGGGATTGCCAGCTGCAACCATGTTGTACCATCGTTCAGATTCACTGATTTGGTCTTTCCTCCTTTCCTCAGTGACCTTGTCCCGGTGATGTTGCCTGATAATACCTCTAATTTGTCTTGGGTATGAAGTATTGTTCTCCTTCAGCAGCCAGGACACATGTTCGTTTTTTGGCTGATTCCTTCTGAGTGACCAAGTTTTTGAGCTTGCCTTCACCCCCAGGTGTAAGGGGTCACCCCCCTGCGTCTTCCGGCTGTGGCCTCCTCAGCTGTAATAAGAAAGTGCGTACCACACTAAGAAAGTGAGTACCGCACTAAGAAAGTGCGTACCGCACTAAAAAAGTGCGTACCGCACTAAGAAAGTGCGTACCGCACTAAGAAAGTGCGTACCGCATTAAGAAAGTGCGTACCGCACTAAGAAAGTGCGTACCGCACTTAAGAAAAGAGAGACGATAAGCAAGAAAAACTCCTAGGATGCCCTGTCTGTCCTTCCTGCCCAGTATCTTAAGTCTACCAAACAACATTTGTACATAATGTCCATTCATATGCAGGATGCACCCCGCCATAATCCAGGCCCATCTAGTTACCATGGATACTATCCAGATCCTTTCTCACTGGAATACCAACCATCTGTACAACTCTCTCTAACACTTGAAGACATTCTAACAGCCACTGTGTTGTCTGGTAACCTGTCTTCAACATCAGGGCCCGAGGACGTTGAGTCTGGCCTCAGGCCGGGCTCGGGGAGTAGAACTACTCCCGGAACCCTCTCCAGGTATGCTCCAGGTATGGTCTCCAGGGAATGCCCGAACAGATACTGGAGACGCCACATACAGCTACATAATTCATTACCGTGGCAACTGCCGAGCCCTTCCTCGATGACCTTGTCTCAAGCTACAACGAGCGAATCTCCGGCTTCTGTCATTTATTCAGGCAAGACAGGCTCTGGCAGGGAACCAGAGGGCCCGGGTGTGTGGCACCCAGTAAATACGTCAAATAAAGATGGTACTATAGACAATAAAGGATCCCAAAATAACGCACACTGGAGGAATAGGAAGAGCGACTGGGGAGAGGTCAATAGGTCAAGCCCAGATAAGGTGGTGGTCAAACCTGCACTAAATATGGTTATAGAAGATACTGGAGCAGGTAGCCCGGGCGTCACTACGGGATAAATAGTTACTTGATCCACCTCTGATAAGCCCTAAAAGGAGCAGATGTGGTTGCTAGGGGTCTCCTGATACAAGATAAGGGATTTGGTATAGTATCAGGATCGACCACAAGCACACACACGTTCGAATCCCACGTAACTCATCGGGGCCTGGGAGTCCCATGCGTTAGAAAACGTTATCTGAACGCTGCGGGTCGGACAAAACCACTTAAATATTTTGACGTTTGTCTTATTAAATACACATTAATAATAAAAGTATTTAAGTTATTTGAATTACATGAATGAGTGTAGGCCGGGCTGAGGGCATTGGTTCTCTGAACCACCTCCAGGTAGCCTCCAGTAATCTCCAGGTAGCCACAGGTAACCCTCCAGGTAGCCACAGTAACCTCCAGGTAGCCACAGGTAACCTCCAGGTAGCCACAGGAACCTCCAGGTAGCCTCCAGGTAAGCGGGTTAAGACTGGCGGTGAGGGTAACCTGAGGGGGGGGGGGGGGTTAATCAATAAGTCATGCTGGTCATTATTGGAAGGTCCACAACCCAGTACACATCTCCAGAAGTGGGTCGGGCCAGAGAGGAACACGTCTTGAGGTCATCTTAGATGGGGTCCTTCAAGACTTGGGGCCAGATTCACGAAGCAGTTACGCAAGCATTTACGAATCTGTACGTCTCCTCCCAACCTCCGGCGGCTTTGTTTACAATTATTAAACAGTTAATGAGCCCCGAAGCACCAGGAGGCTGTTTATAACAATAACAACAGTTGATTGGGGAGTTTTCATGCTTGTAAACTGTTTAATAAATGTAACCAAAGCCGTCAAAGATTGAGGAAAGATGTACACGTTCGTAAGTACTTGCGTAACAGCTTCCTGAATCTGGTTACGTTATCTTGACATGATTTCGGGGCTTTAGTGTCCCCGCGGCCCGGTCCTCGACCAGGCCAACACCCCCAGGAAGCAGCCCGTGACAGCTGACTAACACCCAGGTACCTATTTTACTGCTAGGTAACAGGGGCATAGGGTGAAAGAAACTCTGACCATTATTTCTCGCCGGCGCCTGGATCGAACCCAGGACCACAGGATCACAAGTCCAGCGTGCTGTCCGCTCGGCCGACCGGCTCCCGAGTGCTCGCTGATGATGCTCGAAGCCTTGTCACAACGGACAAAATAAAGGGTACTAATGCAAATTAACCCAAGCCACCCACCCACCAAACCTCTCGACCCAATGCATAGAGAATGTGGTTATTCGTGAATCGATACATTTCATAATACCCATATTTTTTTCCGTTAGGGATTATAGCGTACAAATACTATATTTTTCAGTGAAAAGAATAGGCTCAATAACTTCACGTGATGGGAGCCCTATTACCTCGAGACTTCGTCAACACCAATTACAAAATGGGCTCACCATAGCCCGTGCTACTTGGAACTCTTTGTTCCAAGTAGCGAATCTTAACAACAACAACAACCACCAATTACAATTGGACCGTAGCTGCAGCAAGAAAGAATATTGATAAATAACTACAACGTGTAGCGATTCAGTTGGGGTGAAGATTGTAGGTCGTTGTGCGAGGTGCAGACACCAACAACTTGATTGGTCTGCCCGTCAACCACACGACCTGGGAACGAGATAATTCCTTGAACCCCTCAAGGTCTGCTCGGTAAGGATAGGTAACCCTAAGATTGACAACCTCAGGGTTGCCAGCCAAAGATATGTAGCCTTAATGGATGGTAGCATAGGATTGGTAGTACCAAGCATGGTAGCCTAAGCTTGGGAACCCCCAAGGTTGGTAGCTGTGGACAGGTAGTCTATGCAGCACGGTGCTCGAAACTTGAATATTGCAGAAGCTAAAGCTGGAGGACTTGTTTTAACACTTCAGCTTGGGCAATTGAACGTAGGTGAGCAGTTCCCGCTAATTATTAGGTTAAAGCGACTCGCTAATGAATGTCACTATACCCTCCAGGACGGTGTTGACACCTGTTGCAATACTATTTTGCAGAGTTAATACCAATAAGAGATCACCTGAGTGGAAGAACAGAAGGTGTTTGTGCTGTGTCGGATAGTTAGTCGAGTTTAACAAGCGAGGGGGGGAGGGGGTAACCACCTTGTAACAACACTTACAACCTATAATCTTGTGACAAATTACTCGCAGAGTTATGAGTTTTTCACAGGCTGTTTATTCCATCTTTCAGAGTTTTGTTCTTGTGTGGGTTAAACATAGATACAAATGCCATATATATATATATATATATATATATATATATATATATATATATATATATATATATATATATATATATTAAATATGACAGAAAAAGTAAGATTAATAATTCTAACACGAATTTTCTCGATCTTCCTTATGTTTCTTTTTACTGTTGATGGTAAATGAAAAATCAATTCTCCAAAATTCATTTTTATTTCTAGTCTGACGCGACACTTGAGCGCGTTTCGTAAAACTTATTACATTTTCAAAGACTTTAGTTTACACACACACACCAACTTTAACTGAACAGAGTTTAGACAGCTTTGACTTTCTTTTTTATACCTGCATTTGGGTGAGGTGACATGTTACAATGGTTTTTGGATGAGGTGAAAACAAACTTTCAACAAAACACAGAATGCGGAACAATGGGTATAAGCTTAAGGGAAGAATAGATCTGTAACTGCAGACGGCCTATTGGCCCATATTTCTTGAAGCTTCTATATTGGAGCGGAGTCTTGAAGTGGGTAGAATATAGTTGTGCATTAATTGGCTGTTGATTGCGGGTGTTGACTTCTTGATGTGTAGTGCCTCGCAGATGTCAAGCCGCCTGCTGTCGCTGTATCTATCAATGATTTCTGTGTTGTTTGCTAGGATTTCTCTGGTGATGGTTTGATTGTGGGAAGAGATTATATGTTCCTTAATGGAGCCCTGTTGCTTATGCATCGTTAAACGCCTGGAAAGAGATGTTGTTGTCTTGCCTATATATTGAGATTTTTTAGGCTTACAGTCCCCAAGAGGGCATTTGAAGGCATAGACGACGTTGGTCTCTTTTAGAGCGTTCTGCTCCATGTCTGGAGAGTTTCTCATGAGTAGGCTGACCGTTTTCTTGGTTTTATAGTAAATCGTCAGTTGTATCTTCTGATTTTTGTCTGTAGGGATAACATTTCTATTAACAATATATTTCAGGACCCTTTCCTCCGTTTTATGAGCTGTGGAAAAGAAGTTCCTGTAAAATAGTCTAATAGGGGGTATAGGTGTTGTATTAGTTGTCTCTTCAGAGGTTGCATGGCGTTTCACTTTCCTTCTTATGATGTCTTCAATGAAACCATTGGAGAAGCCGTTGTTGACTAGGACCTGCCTTACCCTACAGAGTTCTTCGTCGACTTGCTTCCATTCTGAGCTGTGGCTGAGAGCACGGTCGACATAAGCGTTAACAACACTCCTCTTGTACCTGTCTGGGCAGTCACTGTTGGCATTTAGGCACATTCCTATGTTTGTTTCCTTAGTGTAGACTGCAGTGTGGAAACCTCCGCTCCTTTCCATGACTGTTACATCTAGAAAGGGCAGCTTCCCATCCTTCTCCATCTCGTAAGTGAAACGCAACACAGAATTCTGCTCAAATGCCTCCTTCAGCTCCTGCAGATGTCTGACATCAGGTACCTGTGTAACAATGTTGTCAACATACCTGCAGTATATGGCCTCTGAAGAGACAACTAATACAACACCTGTACCCCCTATTAGACTATTTTACAGGAACTTCTTTTCCACAGCTCATAAAACGGAGGAAAGGGTCCTAACTTGTGTGTGTTACAATATTGCACAACAGTTTAAGAAAAAACTCTGAAAGGGAGGCTTACGATGGTTCATTACAATTTTATATTCATATATTGTGTTCATGAGGCTTTTCTTTAATCTTTCATCCTTATTCTCTGGCCGCTTAATCCTCTTTGACCGTTCTAAGCTAAGCTATTCCTGTTTCTGGTTAATTCTTTCCCTAGAGATGGATTGGTCATTTTCCAGGTGTTGGCCTGTATACTCTCTCTCTTTCCTCAGTCAGTCTGGTGTTGACAAAGGCTTTAACAGGCCGAAACATTCATCTCTTTCCCATTTATTTGTGGTTTTTCCGCATATAATATATATATATATATATATATATATATATATATATATATATATATATATATATATATATATATACACGGACAAACTTGCATAAACTGTTGGGTATCTGGGGCTTGAACTCAATTATTGATTATACTAAATTATTGATTATTGTATTTAAATAAATCGAAGGACCACCCACTTTTGACAAAAGAGGGAAAACGAATAATAGTGATCATTAGAATGACACTAGAGAACCAGTGTCTATGGAAACTAATTCAAGGAATAATCACTTGAAATTAAAGAATAGACTGTATTATTAATTAAAGCCAAAGCCTCAAATATCAACATTGGGGGGTTATTTCTAGAAGTTCATATATATCTAGGAACCAGTGTGGTTCGTCACTGGTTCATTGTTGAGTTAATAACATGATAAATCTAAACTACAATAGAATCAAAGATATGATAACTCAAATTATGAATATTTAGGATTATGAATTACTGAGCAACAGTCAGAGCAAAAACACATTAATTACCAAATCATAAATTCTGGCAATAATTATATACTGTAAAGATCCTATATGAATTATCTAGGAATCAATAATCATTAAGTAAATTTGTACGAAAAATGTCTTAGCTTTAAGACGATTTCTGTAACATTTCGGCATTCGTCCTCATGATCACAGGATCTCCACAAAGAAAGAACTCGAGGTGAATAACACGACTGATGAGAAACAACTTGCTGGCTCCTCGTATACACGCTGCAATCTAGAGAATTTAAGTAGCATTTGATTAGGCTACGAATTATTTCAAGTATTCATGAAACTGAGAAAAATAAAGAATTTTACTAACGTTGTATGGTTGTTGGTTACACATCCTAACGACAGACTACTCATAAATATACAATCTCGAGTGATGCATCAGACCAGAAATATATACTTAACATGAGCGTATTAAATACTGAAGTCTGCCGAGATCGCGTCAGCCGGTCCCAAGCGTTTACTGCTGTGCACGCGTAATTACGGGTCGTGGCTTCAATTGTTGACGCGTTATTAACTGGTTGGGCACTAGAGAACACATGGATAAGTAATTGTTACTTGTTAACCGGGTATCAACGCAATTCTTGTCGATAAGAACTCCCCTTTCACCACCATGCGTCTCGCCACTCTCCACGCCAGGGATGCCTCGTGTGTAATGGCGTCTGCCTCCTCCCTCAACCCGTCTCCGCATTCACCACAGAAATTATTAATCACGAATTATTCTTTTCCGCGCAATTATGGATGAAATGCATTAATAGGAACTGGGTTGCAATTATAGGGGATTTAATAATTATCACATTCTCGATAAATGATCTCAAACGAGAAATGGAGATGATATTTATACTCTCCATAGCATTCGATCGTAAATGAAATGGTTTAATTTATGTTTACACTACCATTAGTGGTATTAATAACTACTGTAATTAGTAAGGATTTATTATAATACAATAGTAGTTTATTAGTGTTGGAAATTTCCAACATAAACCACAAACCATATGTAACTGAAAGACGCTTCCTTGTGAAGGATTCGAACCTTAGTCTGGCGCGCCAAACGCACAAACCTATGCAGTACCGTGACCACTACACCATGAACAGACCATACAAAAGTGTTTGGACCCGGAGGCTATTTAACCAAACACCCGATGGCACTCGCTCCAGGCGAGAGATCACAGATAATTTTCTTCAAATCAGTCACTATTGAAGAAAACGCGAGCCTCAAATGTACCGACAAATTTGCATAAACCGGGTGTTTGGTTAAATAGCCTCCGGCTCCAAACAGTTTTGTACGGTCTGTTCATGGTGTAGTGGTCACGGTACTGGATATGTTTGTGCGTTTAGAGCGCCAGACTATCTAAGGTTCGAATCCTTCACGAGGAAGTCTTTCAGTTACATATGGCTAAATTATTGGGATCGATACAAGCACTTAAATTATTGGGATCGATACAAGCACTTAAATTATTGGGATCGATACAAGCACTTAAATCATTGGGATTGTCTCAAAGCTCTCAAAATGTACTCTTTCTAAAGGAGACGACATGGGTATAAAATAATATATACACGGAAGAAACATACTTGAAGACCAGTTTCGAAATTGGCACAGAAGAATAACAACATACTCGAGTGAAAGATATGGAAGGAAATACAGAATAGAACTATTGGAAGAGTAGAGCTGCCATAGGCACAATTAAAGAACACTTAACATCAGAGGTCCACAGCTGTTCAACACTCTCCCAGCAAGCATTAGAAATATTGCCAGAACAAAAGGGAAAGATTTCAAGATGCACTTAAATAGGTTCTTGCAGGAAGTGCCGAACCAACCAGGCTGTAGTGGATATGTGGGCCTCTGGGCCGCTCCAAGCAACAGCCTGTTGGCCCAAGTTATCACAAGTCGAGCCTGGCCTCGGGGAATAGAAGAATAAATTTAAAACAAATGTTCCTTTCTCTCATAGTGGACCAGAACCCTCTCCCAGGTATGCTCCAGGTTGTCATTCATACGTCAGGCTGCAAGTAGCTTCGTCCAGCAGCCTGGTTGACGAGAACCGGAGACCTGGGGCCAGATTCACGAAGCAGTTACGCAAGCACTTACGAACCTGTACATCTTTTCTCAATCTTTAGCGACTTTGCTTACAATTATTAAACAGATAATGAGCTCCTAAGCACCAGGAGGCTGTTTATAACAATAACAACAGTTGATTGGGGAGTTTTCATGCTTGTAAACTGTTTAATAAATGTAACCAAAGCCGTCAAAGATTGAGGAAAGATGTACACGTTCGTAAGTGCTTGCGTAACTGCTTCATGAATCTGGACCCCGATTTAGAGATCGGTCCGCGGGGTCATTGATCCCCGGAACCAATAACAGGTAGATAGGTAAGTCAGAAACGTCGATGATAATGGTCAGGTAAAGCAGTTACTAGCTCTGGCTGCACCTCCACAGCAGTAACAAATAACTGTGTGTCGAGTGTAACACACACTTCCCCCCATGTTGTACTCATACACACGGGAATATCATTTTTCCTCCACCACTTTTGACAACGTTATACAAGTAACTGTAAGCCGCCTCTGACATAATAATTCAACACAGTATATTTTCCCACCCGTAAGTAGCGGTCTAGTCCTGGGTGTATATTTTTGCCAGCGTATTTACCAGAATGTGTGAGTGTGATACTTTATAGCTACGCTCACCGCGGAGAAGTAACACATGTTTATGTAATATTCACGGTATAACTCGCCCGCCCTGAGGCATTCCGCGCTACCCCTCCGTGTTTTTATATTTACTCATTCTCTACAGTAATGTTTTTTTTCCTGTATTTATCTGTGTGGCGGGAGGCGGGCTGGTGTTTGGCCAGACGCTCCCAAACATTTGCTCCCGTAGCTACTGAAACCTTCGTCAGGATTGTTTTTCTTACAAGTGTTTGTGTTGTAGTTATATACAACACCAGAGACTCGGCGTGAGAGTGGCATGGGCAGCTGACACCGCCTTTAAAGAGAATATATATTTTTAATTATTGTAATAGTATAATTTTTTAAATTATTGTAATGGTATAACCTGCTTTTTAAAATATTGTAATAGTATAACTTGCTTTTTTAATTATTGTAATAGTGTAACTTGTTTTTTAATTATTGTAATGGTATAACCTGCTTTTAAATTATTGTAATGGTATAACCTGCTTTTTAAATTATTGTTATAGTATAACTTGCTTTTTTAATTATTGTAATAGTATAACCTGCTTTTTTTTACTTTGTGAGTTGTTAAATAGGGTATAATTGATGAAGGGT
Source organism: Procambarus virginalis (assembly GCA_020271785.1). Taxonomy (NCBI): domain Eukaryota; kingdom Metazoa; phylum Arthropoda; class Malacostraca; order Decapoda; family Cambaridae; genus Procambarus; species Procambarus virginalis. The sequence goes on along the minus strand of WNGS01166226.1, from coordinate 21,119,897 downwards.
ATTATTGAAGTAGGGTATTGATGGTGTAGGTATTACTGATGTAGAGAATTATTGATATAGGGTATTATTGATGCAAGGTATTCTTGAAACAAAAAATTGAAATAGGGTATTTTGGAATAGGATATTTGTGCAAAAAACTTTATTGCAATAGAATGTTCTTGCAAAAGTGTGTTCTTGAGACACTCGAGTGGGACCGACTAAAAAGCCTAAATTTATATTCTCTTGAGCGCAGGCGGGAGAGATACATAATAATTTACACGTGGAAAGTAGTAAAGGGGCTGGTCCCAAACCTGCACACAGAAATAACATCACACGAGACCAGGAGGCATGGCAGGATGTGCAGAATACCCCCGTTGAAGAGCAGAGGTGCAACAGGTACTCAGAGAGAGAACTATCAACATCAGAGGACCGAGACTGTTCAACACGCTTCCACTACACATAAGGGACATAACTGGCCGACCCCTCACAGTGTTCAAGAGAGAACTATCAACATCAGAGGACGAGACTGTTCAACACGCTTCCACTACACATAAGGGACATAACTGACCGACCCCTCACAGTGTTCAAGAGAGAACTATCAACATCAGAGGCCCGAGACTGTTCAACACGCTTCCACTACACATAAGGGACATAACTGACCGACCCCTCACAGTGTTCAAGAGAGAACTATCAACATCAGAGGCCCGAGACTGTTCAACACGCTTCCACTACACATAAGGGACATAACTGGCCGACCCCTCACAGTGTTCAAGAGAGAACTATCAACATCAGAGGCCCGAGACTGTTCAACACGCTTCCACTACACATAAGGGGCATAACTGGCCGACCCCCACAGTGTTCAAGAGAAAACTGGATAAGCACTTCCAAAGGATACCTGATCAACCAGGCTGTGACTCTTACGTCAGGTCGCGAGCAGCCGCGTCCAACAGCCTGGTTGACCAGCCCAGCAACGAGGAGGCCTGGTCGACGACCGGGCCGCGGGGACGCTAAGCCCCGAAAACACCTCAAGGTAATCTCAAGGTAAGATAACCTCTTGAAATAGGGTAGTTTTGAAATAGAACGCCTTTTCTTGACACATTCAGAATTATGACCTAGAGCTCTTATTAAGCTTATCTCTAATGTCCTTGCACTCTCACTAAACTTAACTCTCAAAACATTCACCCACACCAGAGAGCCAAAGCTGGACCTTTTAAAAGAGCTGAAGCTGAACGAAAGAACCGGAGTTACATTAGATGAATACTCCCACTTACCAACACCCACCTACACCCTCCCACATCCTCCCCCCCCCCCACACACACACCTTCCCACATCCCCACACACACAGTTGAGAGGCGGGACCAAAGAGCCAGAGCCCAACCCCCGCAAGCACAACTTGGTAAGCACACCCTTCTCACATTTGCCCCCACACCTTGCAACATACATTTTCTTAAGCACCGTTCAGTATTTCAGGATTAATCCACCTTTACTCCCTGAGTCCACATGACATTGTGGCCAGGAATGTTGTCCAGTACGCGTGTTTAGGGCCCACAAACACCCTCCAACATATGTTGACCTGCAGATGTCTGCCAATTGTAAACGCACATTAATGACGCTATGTAACAAGACACCTCGAACACTGTTTATGTAGGACAGACGTAAATCTGTGTATTTATGTCTGTAGGTTAGATAAGCATTTTAAAAGCACTACAATCACCTTCTGTGGTTGATTGTTCAATAAACCCCTGAACTATATGTTCAACAGGTCTCTAACCCTGTCCATGGAGGGCAGAAGAAAATGTATATATGCTGGTTAGCATTGTAAATGTGTGGCCACGTCTGTGGTAGAAAATAATAATAATTAAAAAAGCTGGTACAATGCTGCCTCTCCACCCGCTGATTTGTGTTAGGAATTATTTACCACCGAGAAGGGCGTATCAAGGACGGCTTTTTACGTTTCGTAAATCATAAGAACGATATTCCTCGGGTCATGTAGAGTCCTCCGTCACTACTTTACGTTCCAGGTCTGGTGGTGCGTCTGTTGACGCTGTTCCCCATGTTCCAGGTCTGGTGGTGCGTCAGTTGACGCTGTTCCCCATGTTCCAGGTCTGGTGGTGCGTCAGTTGACGCTGTTCCCCAAGTTCCAGGTCTGGTGGTGCGTCAGTTGACGCTGTTCCCCAAGTTCCAGGTCTGGTGGTGCGTCAGTTGACGCTGTTCCCCAAGTTCCAGGTCTGGTGGTGCGTCAGTTGACGCTGTTCCCCAAGTTCCAGGTCTGGTGGTGCGTCAGTTGACGCTGTTCCCCAAGTTCCAGGTCTGGTGGTGCGTCAGTTGACGCTGTTCCCCAAGTTCCAGGTCTGGTGGTGCGTCAGTTGACGCTGTTCCCCAAGTTCCAGGTCTGGTGGTGCGTCAGTTGACGCTGTTCCCCAAGTTCCAGGTCTGGTGGGGCGTCAGTTGACGCTGTTCCCCAAGTTCCAGGTCTGGTGGTGCGTCAGTTGACGCTGTTCCCCAAGTTCCAGGTCTGGTGGTGCGTCAGTTGACGCTGTTCCCCAAGTTCCAGGTCTGGTGGGGCGTCAGTTGACGCTGTTCCCCAAGTTCCAGGTCTGGTGGTGCGTCAGTTGACGCTGTTCCCCAAGTTCCAGGTCTGGTGGTGCGTCAGTTGACGCTGTTCCCCAAGTTCCAGGTCTGGTGGTGCGTCAGTTGACGCTGTTCCCCAAGTTCCAGGCCGGTAACTCGTTCTCTGACCTAATCCGGGATGTTTCCAACGCTATTAACTAATCCGTTAAACATAACGATTGGTAAAGCTTAAAGCACCCTAATTTTGACGTTCTCCAAACATAACGGTGGAGAGGTTAAGTGGATAGGCTTGGATTAGTACAGTTTGATTAGCCAAAACAGTCGGGTATTTTACGTAGTTGCGAATCGAGGGAACAGATTGCATTATCAACTGCTGAGGAGATAAGGCTCAGACGAATCTTCAACGTCACCAGCAGACTCTAGCACCAAAGGGAAGCTTTATAAGCTTGCAATAAAGCTTGCAAATCTAAAGCCTTATCAGAAGACGAGGAATCTCAACCTCCATCAAGACTGAAAGCGTCTCGTTGAATTGCTGGAGCTTGTCGCCTGGGACCAAGTCTTGCCCCCAGCTTGTCGTCTGGGACCATGTCTTGCCCCCCAGCTTGTCGTCTGGGACCAAGTCTTGCCCCCCAGCTTGTCGTCTGGGACCAAGTCTTGCCCCCCAGCTTGTCGCCTGGGACCAAGTCTTGCCCCCCAGCTTGTCGTCTGGGACCAAGTCTTGCCCTCCAGCTTGTCGTCTGGGACCAAGTCTTGCCCCCAGCTTGTCGCCTGGGACCAAGTCTTGCCCCCCAGCTTGTCGTCTGGGACCAAGTCTTGCCCCCCAGCTTGTCGTCTGGGACCAAGTCTTGCCCCCCAGCTTGTCGTCTGGGACCAAGTCTTGCCCCCCAGCTTGTCGTCTGGGACCAAGTCTTGCCCCCCAGCTTGTCGCCTGGGACCAAGTCTTGCCCCCCAGCTTGTCGTCTGGGACCAAGTCTTGCCCTCCAGCTTGTCGTCTGGGACCAAGTCTTGCTCCCCAGCTTGTCGTCTGGGACCAAGTCTTGCCCTCCAGCTTGTCGTCTGGGACCAAGTCTTGCTCCCCAGCTTGTCGCCTGGGACCAAGTCTTGCCCCCCAGCTTGTCGTCTGGGACCAAGTCTTGCCCCCAGCTTGTCGTCTGGGACCAAGTCTTGCCCCCCAGCTTGTCGTCTGCGACCAAGTCTTGCCCCCCAGCTTGTCGTCTGGGACCAAGTCTTGCCCCCCAGCTTGTCGTCTGGGACCAAGTCTTGCCCTCCAGCTTGTCGTCTGGGACCAAGTCTTGCTCCCCCAGCTTGTCGTCTGGGACCAAGTCTTGCTCCCCCAGCTTGTCGTCTGGGACCAAGTCTTGCCCCCCAGCTTGTCGTCTGGGTCCAAGTCTTGCCCCCAGCTTGTCGTCTGGGACAAAGTCTTGCCCCCCAGCTTGTCGTCTGGGTCCAAGTCTTGCCCCCAGCTTGTCGTCTGGGACCAAGTCTTGCCCCCCAGCTTGTCGTCTGGGTCCAAGTCTTGCCCCCAGCTTGTCGTCTGGGACCAAGTCTTGCCCCCCAGCTTGTCGTCTGGGACCAAGTCTTGCCCCCCAGCTTGTCGTCTGGGACCAAGTCTTGCCCCCAGCTTGTCGTCTGGGACCAAGTCTTGCCCCCAGCTTGTCGTCTGGGACCAAGTCTTGCCCCCCAGCTTGTCGTCTGGGACCAAGTCTTGCCCCCCAGCTTGTCGTCTGGGACCAAGTCTTGCCCCCCAGCTTATTGTCTGGGTTTCTCGGGGACAGGAAGCCTGTGTATCTAAATATTTAAGGCTTGCATGGAGGTCCTGCCAAAGTTCGAACCACTGACCTGCAGTGGTTCGAACCGCACATTTGCCTAACTCCGGGATGTTAGGAGGTAGGCAAATGTTTTTTAAAAGGTGAACAGAGGCATTAAGTAAAAGGAAACGGACGCAACCATTTCTATTCAGCACGGGAATAGGGCTCAGGATCCCCCGATTGTGAATCAAGAATGAAGCCAACTCCTACTCCAAGCAACAGCCTGGTGGATCAAACTCTCACAAGTCAAGCCTGGCATCGAGCCGGGCTTGGGGAGGAGAAGAACTCCCAGAACCCCATCAAGCAGGTATCAATCAGGTATCAACCCCATCAACCAGGTACTACGAGACCCTATGTAGATACAGAATATGCCCTTCCCCCCCCCCCAAAAAAAAAGAAAAGAAAAAAGTCACTTGATAGGATGCAAAGTTTGAATGCCAGACGTGCAACTATGCCATATGCGATGCCAGGATGCATGCTTCATGCGATGCCAGGATGCATGCTTCATGCGATGCCAGGATGCATGCTTCATGCGATGCCAGGATGCATGCTTCATGCGATGCCAGGATGCATGCTTCATGCGATGCCAGGATGCATGCTTCATGCGATGCCAGGATATATACACCAGGAGGATACAATACTGGCAGGAGACACATACATCAGGATACAATACTGGCAGGAGACACATACGTCAGGATACAATACTGGCAGGAGACACATACATCAGGATACAATACTGGCGGGAGACACATACGTCAGGATACAATACTGGCAGGAGACACATACATCAGGATACAATACTGGTAGGAGACACATACATCAGGATACAATACTGGCAGGAGACACATACGTCAGGATACTGGTAGGAGGGTGCCAGGATGTGCCCCGTGCAAGGTGCCAGCGTCGTGCACNTTACCAAATCATAAATTCTGGCAATAATTATATACTGTAAAGATCCTATATGAATTATCTAGGAATCAATAATCATTAAGTAAATTTGTACGAAAATGTCTTAGCTTTAAGACGATTTCTGTAACATTTCGGCATTCGTCCTCATGATCACAGGATCTCCACAAAGAAAGAACTCGAGGTGAATACACGACTGATGAGAAACAACTTGCTGGCTCCTCGTATACACGCTGCAATCTAGAGAATTAAAGTAGCATTTGATTAGGCTACGAATTATTTCAAGTATTCATGAAACTGAGAAATAAAGAATTTTACTAACGTTGTATGGTTGTTGGTTACACATCCTAACGACAGACTACTCATAAATATACAATCTCGAGTGATGCATCAGACCAGAAATATATACTTAACATGAGCGTATTAAATACTGAAGTCTGCCGAGATCGCGTCAGCCGGTCCCAAGCGTTTACTGCTGTGCACGCGTAATTACGGGTCGTGGCTTCAATTGTTGACGCGTTATTAACTGGTTGGGCACTAGAGAACACATGGATAAGTAATTGTTACTTGTTAACCGGGTATCAACGCAATTCTTGTCGATAAGAACTCCCCTTTCACCACCATGCGTCTCGCCACTCTCCACGCCAGGGCTGCCTCGTGTGTAATGGCTTCTGCCTCCTCCCTCAACCCGTCTCCGCATTCACCACAGAAATTATTAATCACGAATTATTCTTTTCCGCGCAATTATGGATGAAATGCATTAATAGGAACTGGGTTGCAATTATAGGGGATTTAAATTATCACATTCTCGATAAATGATCTCAAACGAGAAATGGAGATGATATTTATACTCTCCATAGCATTCGATCGTAATGAAATGGTTTAATTATTTTACACTACCATAGTGGTATTAATAACTACTGTAATTAGTAAGGATTATTATAATACAATAGTAGTTTATTAGTGTTGGAATTTCCAACATAAACCACAAACCATATGTAACTGAAAGACACTTCCTTGTGAAGGATTCGAACCTTAGTCTGGCGCGCCAAACGCACAAACCTATGCAGTACCGTGACCACTACACCATGAACAGACCATACAAAAGTGTTTGGACCCGGAGGCTATTTAACCAAACACCCGATGGCACTCGCTCCAGGCGAGAGATCACAGATAATTTTCTTCAAATCAGTCACTATTGAAGAAAACGCGAGCCTCAAATGTACCGACAAATTTGCATAAACCGGGTGTTTGGGTTAAATAGCCTCCGGCTCCAACAGTTTGTACGGTCTGTTCATGGTGTAGTGGTCACGGTACTGGATTGTTTGTGCGTTTAGAGCGCCAGACTATCTAAGGTTCGAATCCTTCACGAGGAAGAAAAATCTTTCAGTTAAATATTGGCGATACAATTTATTGGGATCGATACAAGCACTTAAATCATTGGGATTGTCTCAAAGCTCTCAAAATGTACTCTTTCTAAAGGAGACGACATGGTAAAATAATATATACACGGAAGAAACATACTTGAAGACCAGTTTCGAAATTGGCACAGAAGAATAACACATACTCGAGTGAAAGATATGGAAGGAAATACAGAATAGAACTATTGGAAGAGTAGAGCTGCCATAGGCACAATTAAAGAACACTTAACATCAGAGGTCCACAGCTGTTCAACACTCTCCCAGCAAGCATTAGAAATTTGCCAGAACAAAAGGGAAAGATTTCAAGATGCACTTAAATAGGTTCTTGCAGGAAGTGCCGAACCAACGGCTGTAGTGGATATGTGGGCCTCTGGGCCGCTCCAAGCAACACCTGTTGGCCCAAGTTATCACAAGTCGAGCCTGGCCTCGGGAATAGAAGAATAAATAAAACAAATGTTCCTTTCTCTCATAGTGGACCAGAACCCTCTCCCAGGTATGCTCCAGGTTGTCATTCATACGTCAGGCTGCAAGTAGCTTCGTCCAGCAGCCTGGTTGACGAGAACCGGAGACCTGGGGCCAGATTCACGAAGCAGTTACGCAAGCACTTACGAACCTGTACATCTTTTCTCAATCTTTAGCGACTTTGCTTACAATTATTAAACAGATAATGAGCTCCTAAGCACCAGGAGGCTGTTTATAAACAATAACAACAGTTGATTGGGAGTTTTCATGCTTGTAAACTGTTTAATAAATGTAACCAAAGCCGTCAAAGATTGAGGAAAGATGTACACGTTCGTAAGTGCTTGCGTAACTGCTTCATGAATCTGGACCCCGATTTAGAGATCGGTCCGCGGGGTCATTGATCCCCGGAACCAATAACAGGTAGATAGGTAAGTCAGAAACGTCGATGATAATGGTCAGGTAAAGCAGTTACTAGCTCTGGCTGCACCTCCACAGCAGTAACAAATAACTTGTGTCGAGTGTAACCCCCCCCCCCCATGTTGTACTCATACCCGGAATATCATTTTTCCTCCACCACTTTTGACAACGTTATACAAGTAACTGTAAGCCGCCTCTGACATAATAATTCAACACAGTATATTTTCCCACCCGTAAGTAGCGGTCTAGTCCTGGGTGTATATTTTTTGCCAGCGTATTTACCAGAATGTGTGAGTGTGATACTTTATAGCTACGCTCACCGCGGAGAAGTAACACATGTTTATGTAATATTCACGGTATAACTCGCCCGCCCTGAGGCATTCCGCGCTACCCCTCCGTGTTTTATATTTACTCATTCTCTACAGTAATGTTTTTTTTCCTGTATTTATCTGTGTGGCGGGAGGCGGGCTGGTGTTTTGCCAGACGCTCCCAAACATTTGCTCCCGTAGCTACTGAAACCTTCGTCAGGATTGTTTTTCTTACAAGTGTTTGTGTTGTAGTTATATACAACACCAGAGACTCGGCTTGAGAGTGACATGGGCAGCTGACACCGCCTTAAAGAGAATATATATTTTTAATTATTGTAATAGTATAACTTGTTTTTTTAATTATTGTAATGGTATAACCTGCTTTTTAAAATATTGTAATAGTATAACTCGCTTTTTTAATTATTGTAATAGTATAACCTGCTTTTTTTTATTACTTTGTGAGTTATTAAATAGGGTATAATTGATGAAGGGTATTATTGAAGTAGGGTATTGATGGTGTAGGTATTACTGACGTAGAGAATTATTGATATAGAGTATTATTGATGCAAGGTATTCTTGAAACAAAAAATTTAAATAGGATTTCATTGAAATAGGGTATTTTTCTAATAGGATATTGGTGCAAAATAACTTTATTGCAATAGAATGTTCTTGCAATGGAGATTCTTGCAAAAGTGTGTTCCTGGGTCACTCGAGTGGGACCGACTAAAAAGCCTAAATTTATATTCACATGAGCGCAGGCGGGAGAGATACATAATAATTTACACGTGGAAAGTAGTAAAGGGGCTGATCCCAAACCTGCACACAGAAATAACACCACATGAGACCAGAAGGCATGGCAGGATGTGCAGAATACCCCCGTTGAAGAGCAGTGGTGCACAGGTACTCTGAGAGAGAACTCTATCACATCAGAGGCCCGAGACTGTTCAACACGCTTCCACTACACATAAGGGGCATAACTGGCCGACCCCTCACAGTGTTCAAGAGAGAACTATCAACATCAGAGGCCCGAGACTGTTCAACACGCTTCCACTACACATAAGGGGCATAACTGGCAGACCCCTCACAGTGTTCAAGAGAGAACTATCAACATCAGAGGCCCGAGACTGTTCAACACGCTTCCACTACACATAAGGGGCATAACTGGCAGACCCCTCACAGTGTTCAAGAGAGAACTATCAACATCAGAGGCTCGAGACTGTTCAACACGCTTCCACTACACATAAGGGCATAACTGGCCGACCCCTCACAGTGTTCAAGAGAAAACTGGATAAGCACTTCCAAAGGATACCTGATCAACCAGGCTGTGACTCTTACGTCAGGTCGCGAGCAGCCGCGTCCAACAGCCTGGTTGACCAGCCCAGCAACGAGGAGGCCTGGTCGACGACCGGGCCGCGAGGACGCTAAGCCCCGAAAACACCTCAAGGTAATCTCAAGGTAAGATAACCTCTTGAAATAGGGTAGTTTTGGAATAGAACGCCTTTTCTTGACACATTCAGAATTATGACCTAGAGCTCTTATTAAGCTTATCTCTAATGTCCTTGCACTCTCACTAAACTTGACTCTCTGAACATTCACCCACACCAGAGAGCCAAAAGCTGGACCTTTTAAAAAGAGCTGAAGCTGAACGAAAGAGCCGGAGTTCCATTAGATGAATACTCCCACTTACCAACACCCACCTACACCCTCCCACATCCTCCCCCCCCACCCCACACACACCTTCCCACATCCCCCCCCCACACAGTTGAGAGGCGGGACCAAAGAGCCTGAGCCCAACCCCCCAAGCACAACTTGGTAAGCACACCCTTCCCACATTTGCCCCCACACCTTGCAACATACATTTTCTTAAGCACCGTTCAGTATTTCAGGATTAATCCACCTTTTACTCCCTGAGTCCACATGACATTGTGGCCAGGAATGTTGTCCAGTGCGCGTGTTTAGGGCCCACAAACACCCTCCAACATATTTGACCTGCAGATGTCTTCCAATTGTAAACGCACATTAATGACGCTATGTAACAAGACACCTCGAACACTGTTTATGTAGGACAGACGTAAATCTGTGTATTTATGTCTGTAGGTTAGATTGGCATTTTAAAAGCACTACAATCATCTTCTGTGGTTGATTGTTCAATAAACCCCTGAACTATATGTTCAACAGGTCTCTAACCCTGTCCTTGGAGGGCAGAAGAAAATGTATATATGCTGGTTTGCATTGTAAATGTGTGGCCACGTCTGTGGTGGAAAATAATAATAATTAAAAAAGCTGGTACAATGCTGCCTCTCCACCCGCTGATTTGTGTTAGGAATTATTTACCACCGAGAAGGGCGCATCAAGGACGGCTTTTTACGTTTCGTAAATCATAAGAACGATATTCCTCGGGTCATGTAGACGACTCGTCACTACTTTACGTTCCAGGTCTGGTGGTGCGTCTGTTGACGCTGTTCCCCATGTTCCAGGTCTGGTGGTGCGTCAGTTGACGCTGTTCCCCATGTTCCAGGTCTGGTGGTGCGTCTGGTGACGCTGTTCCCCATGTTCCAGGTCTGGTGGTGCGTCAGTTGACGTTGTTCCCCATGTTCCAGGTCTGGTGGTGCGTCTGTTGACGCTGTTCCCCAAGTTCCAGGTCTGGTGGTGCGTCAGTTGACGTTGTTCCCCATGTTCCAGGTCTGGTGGTGCGTCAGTTGACGCTGTTCCCCATGTTCCAGGTCTGGTGGTGCGTCTGTTGACGCTGTTCCCCATGTTCCAGGTCTGGTGGTGCGTCAGTTGACGCTGTTCCCCATGTTCCAGGTCTGGTGGTGCGTCTGTTGACGCTGTTCCCCATGTTCCAGGTCTGGTGGTGCGTCAGTTGACGCTATTCCCCATGTTCCAGGTCTGGTGGTGCGTCTGTTGACGCTGTTCCCCATGTTCCAGGTCTGGTGGTGCGTCAGTTGACGCTGTTCCCCATGTTCCAGGTCTGGTGGTGCGTCTGTTGACGCTGTTCCCCATGTTCCAGGTCTGGTGGTGCGTCAGTTGACGCTATTCCCCATGTTCCAGGTCTGGTGGTGCGTCAGTTGACGCTGTTCCCCATGTTCCAGGTCTGGTGGTGCGTCAGTTGACGCTATTCCCCATGTTCCAGGTCTGGTGGTGCGTCTGTTGACGCTGTTCCCCATGTTCCAGGTCTGGTGGTGCGTCTGTTGACGCTGTTCCCCATGTTCCAGGTCTGGTGGTGCGTCTGTTGACGCTGTTCCCCATGTTCCAGGTCTGGTGGTGCGTCTGTTGACGCTGTTCCCCATGTTCCAGGTCTGGTGGTGCGTCAGTTGACGTTGTTCCCCATGTTCCAGGTCTGGTGGTGCGTCTGTTGACGCTGTTCCCCATGTTCCAGGTCTGGTGGTGCGTCTGGTGACGTTGTTCCCCATGTTCCAGGTCTGGTGGTGCGTCTGTTGACGCTGTTCCCCATGTTCCAGGTCTGGTGGTGCGTCTGTTGACGCTGTTCCCCATGTTCCAGGTCTGGTGGTGCGTCTGTTGACGCTGTTCCCCATGTTCCAGGCCGGTAACTCGCTCTCTGACCTAATCCGGGATGTTTCCAACACAATTAACTAATCCGTTAAACATAACGATTGGTAAAGCTTAAAGCACCCTAATTTTGACGTTCTCCAAACATAACGGTGGAGAGGTTAAGTGGATAGGCTTGGATTAGTACATTTTGATTAGCCAAAACAGTCGGGTATTTTACGTAGTTGCGAATCGAGGGAACAGATTGCATTATCAACTGCTGAGGAGATAAGGCTCAGACGAATCTTCAACGTCACCAGCAGACTATAGCACCAAAGGGAAAGCTTTATAAGCTTGCAATAAAGCTTGCAAATCTAAAGCCTTATCAGAAGACGAGGAATCTCAACCTCCATCAAGACTGAAAGCGTCTCGTTGAATTGCTGGAGCTTGTCGTCTGGGACCAAGTCTTGCCCCCCAGCTTGTCGTCTGGGACCAAGTCTTGCCCCCCAGCTTGTCGTCTGGGACCAAGTCTTGCCCCCCAGCTTGTCGTCTGGGACCAAGTCTTGCCCCCCAGCTTGTCGTCTGGGACCAAGTCTTGCCCCCCAGCTTGTCGTCTGGGACCAAGTCTTGCCCCCCAGCTTGTCGCCTGGGTCCAAGTCTTGCCCCCCAGCTTGTCGTCTGGGACCAAGTCTTGCCCCCCAGCTTGTCGTCTGGGACCAAGTCTTGCCCCCCAGCTTGTCGTCTGGGACCAAGTCTTGCCCCCCAGCTTGTCGTCTGGGACCAAGTCTTGCCCCCCAGCTTGTCGTCTGGGACCAAGTCTTGCCCCCCAGCTTGTCGTCTGGGACCAAGTCTTGCCCCCCAGCTTGTCGTCTGGGACCAAGTCTTGCCCCCCAGCTTGTCGTCTGGGACCAAGTCTTGCCCCCCAGCTTGTCGCCTGGGACCAAGTCTTGCCCCCAGCTTGTCGTCGTGGGACCAAGTCTTGCCCCCAGCTTGTCGTCTGGGACCAAGTCTTGCCCCCCAGCTTGTCGCCTGGGACCAAGTCTTGCCCCCCAGCTTGTCGTCTGGGACCAAGTCTTGCCCCCCAGCTTGTCGCCTGGGTCCAAGTCTTGCCCCCCAGCTTGTCGCCTGGGACCAAGTCTTGCCCCCCAGCTTGTCGTCTGGGACCAAGTCTTGCCCCCCAGCTTGTCGCCTGGGACCAAGTCTTGCCCCCAGCTTGTCGTCTGGGACCAAGTCTTGCCCCCCAGCTTGTCGTCTGGGACCAAGTCTTCCCCCCAGCTTGTCGTCTGGGTCCAAGTCTTGCCCCCCAGCTTGTCGTCTGGACCAAGTCTTGCCCCCCAGCTTGTCGCCTGGGACCAAGTCTTGCCCCCAGCTTGTCGCCTGGGTCCAAGTCTTGCCCCCAGCTTGTCGCCTGGGACCAAGTCTTGCCCCCCAGCTTGTCGCTGGGACCAAGTCTTGCCCCCAGCTTGTCGTCTGGGACCAAGTCTTGCCCCCAGCTTGTCGCCTGGGACCAAGTCTTGCCCCCCAGCTTGTCGTCTGGGACCAAGTCTTGCCCCCAGCTTGTCGCCTGGGACCAAGTCTTGCCCCCAGCTTGTCGCCTGGACCAAGTCTTGCCCCCCAGCTTGTCGTCTGGGACCAAGTCTTGCCCCCAGCTTGTCGTCTGGGACCAAGTCTTGCCCCCCAGCTTGTCGCCTGGGACCAAGTCTTGCCCCCAGCTTGTCGTCTGGGACCAAGTCTTGCCCCCCAGCTTGTCGCCTGGGACCAAGTCTTGCCCCCCAGCTTGTCGTCTGGGACCAAGTCTTGCCCCCCAGCTTGTCGTCTGGGACCAAGTCTTGCCCCCCAGCTTGTCGTCTGGGACCAAGTCTTGCCCCCCAGCTTGTCGTCTGGGACCAAGTCTTGCCCCCCAGCTTGTCGTCTGGGACCAAGTCTTGCCCCCCAGCTTGTCGTCTGGGACCAAGTCTTGCCCCCCAGCTTGTCGTCTGGGACCAAGTCTTGCCCCCCAGCTTGTCGTCTGGGACCAAGTCTTGCCCCCCAGCTTGTCGTCTGGGACCAAGTCTTGCCCCCCAGCTTGTCGTATGGGACCAAGTCTTGCCCCCAGCTTGTCGTCTGGGACCAAGTCTTGCCCCCCAGCTTGTCGTCTGGGACCAAGTCTTGCCCCCCAGCTTGTCGTCTGGGACCAAGTCTTGCCCCCCAGCTTGTCGTCTGGGACCAAGTCTTGCCCCCCAGCTTGTCGTCTGGGACCAAGTCTTGCCCCCCAGCTTGTCGTCTGGGACCAAGTCTTGCCCCCCAGCTTGTCGTCTGGGACCAAGTCTTGCCCCCCAGCTTGTCGTCTGGGACCAAGTCTTGCCCCCCAGCTTGTCGTCTGGGACCAAGTCTTGCCCCCCAGCTTGTCGTCTGGGACCAAGTCTTGCCCCCAGCTTGTCGTCTGGGACCAAGTCTTGCCCCCAGCTTGTCGTCTGGGACCAAGTCTTGCCCCCCAGCTTGTCGTCTGGGACCAAGTCTTGCCCCCCAGCTTGTCGTCTGGGACCAAGTCTTGCCCCCCAGCTTGTCGTCTGGGACCAAGTCTTGCCCCCCAGCTTGTCGTCTGGGACCAAGTCTTGCCCCCCAGCTTGTCGTCTGGGACCAAGTCTTGCCCCCCAGCTTGTCGTCTGGGACCAAGTCTTGCCCCCCAGCTTGTCGTCTGGGACCAAGTCTTGCCCCCAGCTTGTCGTCTGGGACCAAGTCTTGCCCCCCAGCTTGTCGTCTGGGACCAAGTCTTGCCCCCCAGCTTGTCGTCTGGGACCAAGTCTTGCCCCCCAGCTTGTCGTCTGGGACCAAGTCTTGCCCCCAGCTTGTCGTCTGGGACCAAGTCTTGCCCCCAGCTTGTCGTCTGGGACCAAGTCTTGCCCCCCAGCTTGTCGTCTGGGACCAAGTCTTGCCCCCAGCTTGTCGTCTGGGACCAAGTCTTGCCCCCCAGCTTGTCGTCTGGGACCAAGTCTTGCCCCCAGCTTGTCGTCTGGGACCAAGTCTTGCCCCCCAGCTTGTCGTCTGGGACCAAGTCTTGCCCCCCAGCTTGTCGTCTGGGACCAAGTCTTGCCCCCCAGCTTGTCGTCTGGGACCAAGTCTTGCCCCCCAGCTTGTCGTCTGGGACCAAGTCTTGCCCCCAGCTTGTCGTCTGGGACCAAGTCTTGCCCCCCAGCTTGTCGTCTGGGACCAAGTCTTGCCCCCAGCTTGTCGTCTGGGACCAAGTCTTGCCCCCCAGCTTGTCGTCTGGGACCAAGTCTTGCCCCCCAGCTTGTCGTCTGGGACCAAGTCTTGCCCCCCAGCTTGTCGTCTGGGACCAAGTCTTGCCCCCCAGCTTGTCGTCTGGGACCAAGTCTTGCCCCCAGCTTGTCGTCTGGGACCAAGTCTTGCCCCCCAGCTTGTCGTCTGGGACCAAGTCTTGCCCCCCAGCTTGTCGTCTGGGACCAAGTCTTGCCCCCAGCTTGTCGTCTGGGACCAAGTCTTGCCCCCCAGCTTGTCGTCTGGGACCAAGTCTTGCCCCCCAGCTTGTCGTCTGGGACCAAGTCTTGCCCCCCAGCTTGTCGTCTGGGACCAAGTCTTGCCCCCCAGCTTGTCGTCTGGGACCAAGTCTTGCCCCCAGCTTGTCGCCTGGGACCAAGTCTTGCCCCCAGCTTGTCGTCTGGGACCAAGTCTTGCCCCCCAGCTTGTCGTCTGGGACCAAGTCTTGCCCCCCAGCTTGTCGTCTGGGACCAAGTCTTGCCCCCAGCTTGTCGTCTGGGACCAAGTCTTGCCCCCAGCTTGTCGTCTGGGACCAAGTCTTGCCCCCCAGCTTGTCGTCTGGGACCAAGTCTTGCCCCCCAGCTTGTCGTCTGGGACCAAGTCTTGCCCCCCAGCTTCGTCTGGGACCAAGTCTTGCCCCCAGCTTGTCGTCTGGGACCAAGTCTTGCCCCCCAGCTTGTCGTCTGGGACCAAGTCTTGCCCCCCAGCTTGTCGTCTGGGACCAAGTCTTGCCCCCAGCTTGTCGTCTGGGACCAAGTCTTGCCCCCCAGCTTGTCGTCTGGGACCAAGTCTTGCCCCCCAGCTTGTCGTCTGGGACCAAGTCTTGCCCCCAGCTTGTCGCCTGGGACCAAGTCTTGCCCCCCAGCTTGTCGCCTGGGTCCAAGTCTTGCCCCCAGCTTGTCGTCTGGGACCAAGTCTTGCCCCCAGCTTGTCGTCTGGGACCAAGTCTTGCCCCCCAGCTTGTCGTCTGGGACCAAGGTCTTGCCCCCCAGCTTGTCGTCTGGGACAAGTCTTGCCCCCAAGCTTGTCGCCTGGGACCAAGTCTTGCCCCCAGCTTGTCGTCTGGGACCAAGTCTTGCCCCCAGCTTGTCGTCTGGGACAAGTCTTGCCCCCCAGCTTGTCGCCTGGGGTCCAAGTCTTGCCCCCCAGCTTGTCGTCTGGGACCAAGTCTTGCCCCCAGCTTGTCGCCTGGTCCAAGTCTTGCTCCCCCAGCTTGTCGTCTGGGACCAAGTCTTGCCCCCCAGCTTGTCTTTGGGACCAAGTCTTGCCCCCAGCTTGTCGTCTGGGACCAAGTCTTGCCCCCCAACTTGTCGTTCTGGGACCAAGTCTTGCCCCCCAGCTTGTCGTATGGGACAAAGTCTTGCCCCCAGATTGTCGTCTGGGACAAGTCTTGCCCCCCCAGCTTGTCGTCTGGGACCAAGTCTTGCCCCCCAGCTTGTCGTCTGGGACCAAGTCTTGCCCCCCAGCTTGTCGTCTGGGACCAAGTCTTGCCCCCCAGCTTGTCGTCTGGGACCAAGTTTT
>WNGS01166226.1:21051495-21085899 GCA_020271785.1 Procambarus virginalis | reverse complement strand
CCAGACTGTCGGTTGGACACGGCAGCTCGCAGCTTGACGTATGGTCACAGCTGGTTGATCAGGTATCCTTTGAGAGGTGTTTATCAAGTTCTCTCTTGAACACTGTGAGGGGTCCGGCGTGCCTTATGTGTAGTGAGGTTGCGCTCGGTCTTCATGTTCCTTGACACTTAGGTCGGCATAGCCCTGTGTAGTAACGGGAGTCTCGGGTTGATGTTGTCTCTGAACCTTGGGGCCCATTTGCCTTATGTGTAGTAGCGTGTTGAGTTCGGCCTCTGTGTCTCTTCGAACACTGTGAGGGGTCGGCCAGTTATACATGTATGCGTTACATCTCGGCGATGTTATGTTCCTTTGAACACTAGGGTCGGCATATGCCAGTGTTGAAGCGGTACGTCTCGGGCCTCTGATTCTCGACTGTGAGTGCATATGTTAGTACAGAGTGTACATCTGCACTGATGTAGTTCCTCACGTCTGTTGCACCTCTGCTCTTCAACCGGGGTATTCTGCACATCCTGCCATGTCTTCTGGTCTCATGAGACGTTATTTCTTTGTACAGGTTTGGGACCAGCCCCACTACTATTTTCTGCAATAGCTGAAAACTTATCTTCATTAAATATCATATTATTTTCTGTAGCCCATTAAAAAACCTGATTTACATCGTGATTGGAGGTTTGCTGTGTTCTCTATATTGTCTACTCTCATAGAAATACTAGTGTCATCTGCAAAGGATGATACAATGATGTAGATTGTGTCGTTGTCTGTCCTATATGAGGATGATAGTACTGGGAAAAAAAGTTCTGGAGCAAGCACAGTTCCCTCGGGGATGAGCTCTTCACGGTTGATGGTCCGGATATTATTTTGTTGACTATTACACATGAGTTCTGTTAGTCAGGAAAGTGTAGATCCATCTGCCTATTTTTCGGGCAATTCCTTTTGCACGCATTTTATGTGCAATAACACCATGGTCACATTTGTCGAGGCTTTTGCGAAATCTGTGTAAATTACATCTGCGTTTTGTTTGTCTTCCATGGACATCTAAATCCATGTCTAGTGGTCCAACAACGTGACAGGCAAGAGCGCACTTGTCTCTGAACACCATGTTGTCCAGTGTAATGGAGATGCTGTGATTCCATGTATTTTGTGATTGTGTTTATTAGCATTCTCTCAAGATTTTATGATGTGTGATGTTAGTGCTATCGGTCTTTAATTGTTTGATACCTGCTTGATGGGGTTCTGGGATTTCTACTCCCCAAGCCTGGCCCGAGGCCAAGCTTGACTTATGAGAGTTTGGTCCACCAGGCTGTTGCTTGGAGCGGCCCGCAGGCCCTACATACCCACCACAGCCCGGTTGGTCGGCACTCCTTGAAGAAAACTAATAGTTTTCTTCTTGAAGATGTCCACGCGTTGTTCCGGCAATATTTCTTATGCTCGTCTGGGAGGGTGTTGAACAACCGTGGACCTCTGATGTTTATACAGTGTTCTCTGATTATGCCTATGGCACCTACTCTTCACTGGTTCTATTCTGCATTGTCTTCCATATCGTTCACTCCAGTATAGTTGTTGTTTTACTGTACAGATTTGGGACCTGGCCCTCCAGTATCTTCCACGTATGTACTATGTGATATCTCTCGTCTCCTTTCTAGTAAGTACATTTGGAGAGCTTTGAGACGATCCCAATAATTTAGGTGCTTCTCGGCCTTATTTCCTGCTTTATGGATTGGTGCTATCTCTGCTGGTTTTAGTATGTCAAGATAATGCCAGTATTTAGGATTTGCCTCCAAAGGCTGTGAAGGGCCTGCGACAGTGTTTTTTTTTTACAGTAATTGATGAATATAGAGTTCCAAGAGTCAGGGCCTGGTGCAGAGTGCATAGGCATATTGTCTATGGCTTCTTCAAAATCGAGTGGGGACAGAGTGACGTCTGATATATGATTTGATGTTGGTATCATATTATGAAAAATTCATTTAGGTTATCAATCTTTAGTGTGTTTATTGGCTCGCTGAAAACAGAGTCTACTGCTTCCTTGGTATTTCGCTCATTTCTTTGTTGTCCTCTGTGAACGTTCAATCTCTTTCGCAGGGGCCTGATACTAGATGTAGTTTTTCTAATATTGATTTTGCAAAGGAGAAAAAATATTTCGAATTTCTCTTTCATTGATGGCCTGTTTCTTTTTTTTCTCTCTCTTGTATTTTGTATGATTCTTGTAGCTTTAGTTCACTGTTTCCATTTCTCTACCTAACCTTCCTCGCCGTTCTTGAGACAGGGTGCGACTCTCAAGTTGTTCCACGATTCGTTTTCTACGCCTATATAGGGAACGACGTTCCCGTTCCAATCTGCATCTCTTCCTCTCTTTTTTTTCGAAGGGTTTGAGCATATTCCTATAGCTACTGAATTTTTTCCAGGCACTAGATCAGGTTTGCATTTTCGAGCTGTTCTTCCCAGTTTATTTCTTTGGGGTCTTGGTATAATTGCTCCCAGTTAATCTATTTATTATTTAAATTGAATTTACTGAATTCTCCTCCCCTGGGACTCGGGACTGGTTGTGCAGGTCTGCTCCCCATGCTTGTCTGAACTTCAATTAGCTTGTGATCTGAGTACCAGGTATTTACAATCATCATGTTCCTGATCAGTTCATCAATATTAGAACTGGTGAAAATGAGGTCCAACGTTCTCTTTTCTAGTTGGTTCTACTATTTGCTGGTTTAAGGCAAATCTGTCGCGCACATCCTATCTTGAGGTTATCTTGAGATGATTTCGGGGCTTTAGTGTCCCCGCGGCCCGGTCCTCGACCAGGCCTCCACCCCCAGGATGCAGCATGTGACAGCTGACTAACACCCAGGTACCTATTTTACTGCTAGGTAACAGGGGCATAGGGTGAAAGGAAC
This sequence comes from Procambarus virginalis, assembly GCA_020271785.1. Classification (NCBI taxonomy): domain Eukaryota; kingdom Metazoa; phylum Arthropoda; class Malacostraca; order Decapoda; family Cambaridae; genus Procambarus; species Procambarus virginalis. Next base: position 21,083,017 of record WNGS01166226.1, on the reverse strand, counting down.
TCTGCCCATTGTTTCTCGCCGGCGCCGGGGATCGAACCCGGGACCACAGGATCACAAGTCCAGCGTGCTGTCCGCTCGGCCGACCGGCTCCCTGAATGGTGAATCCTGTCACCATTCTTGCCGCACCTGTCACCATTCTTGCCACACCTGTCACCATTCTTGCCACACCTGTCACCATTCTTGCCACACCTGTCGCCATTCTTGCCACACCTGTCGCCATTCTTGCCACACCTGTCACCAATCTTGCCGCACCTGTCACCATTCTTGCCACACCTGTCACCATTGTTGCAACACACCTGTCACCATTCTTGCCACACCTGTCACCAATCTTGCCACACCTGTCACCAATCTTGCCGCACCTCTGTCACCATTCTTGCCACACCTGTCACCATTCTTGCAACACACCTGTCACCATTCTTGCCACACCTCTGTCACCATTCTTGCCACACACCTGTCACCATTCTTGCCACACCTGTCGCCATTCTTGCCACACCTGTCGCCATTCTTGCCGCACCTGTCACCATTCTTGCCACACACCTGTCACCATTCTTGCCACACCTGTCGCCATTCTTGCCACACCTGTCGCCATTCTTGCCGCACCTGTCACCATTCTTGCCACACACCTGTCACCATTCTTGCCACACACCTGTCACCATTCTTGCCACACACCTGTCACCATTCTTGCCACACACCTGTCACCATTCTTGCCACACACCTGTCACCATTCTTGCCGCACCTGTCACCATTCTTGCCACACCTGTCACCATTGTTGCCACACCTGTCACCATTCTTACCACACACCTGTCACCATTCTTGCCGCACCTCTGTCACCATTCTTGCCACACACCTGTCACCATTGTTGCCACACCTGTCACCATTCTTGCCACACCTGTCACCATTCTTGCCACACCTGTCACCATTCTTGCCACACCTGTCACCATTCTTGCCACACCTGTCACCATTCTTGCCACACCTGTCACCATTCTTGCCACACACCTGTCACCATTCTTGCCGCACCTGTCACCATTCTTGCCACACACCTGTCACCATTGTTGCCACACCTGTCACCATTCTTGCCGCACCTCTGTCACCATTCTTGCCACACCTGTCACCATTCTTGCCACACACCTGTCACCATTCTTGCCACACCTGTCACCATTCTTGCCACACACCTGTCACCATTCTTGCCACGCCTGTCACCATTCTTGCCACACCTGTCACCATTCTTGCCACACCTGTCACCATTGTTGCCACACCTGTCACCATTGTTGCCACGCCTGTCACCATTCTTGCCACACCTGTCACCATTCTTGCCACACCTGTCACCATTGTTGCCACACCTGTCACCATTCTTGCCACACACCTGTCACCATTCTTGCCACGCCTGTCACCATTCTTGCAACGCCTGTCACCATTCTTGCCACACCTGTCACCATTGTTGCCACACCTGTCACCATTGTTGCCACACCTGTCACCATTGTTGCCACACCTGTCACCATTGTTGCCACACCTGTCACCATTCTTGCCACACACCTGTCACCATTCTTGCCACACCTGTCACCATTCTTGCCACGCCTGTCACCATTCTTGCCACACCTGTCACCATTCTTGCCACACCTGTCACCATTCTTGCCACACCTGTCACCATTGTTGCCACACCTGTCACCATTCTTGCCACGCCTGTCACCATTCTTGCCACACCTGTCACCATTCTTGCCACACCTGCCACCATTCTCGCCACACACCTGTCACCATTCTTGCCACACACCTGTCACCATTGTTGCCACACCTGTCACCATTCTTGCCACACGTCTTGTAACAAGAGGACAGTGACAGAAATACAGAAGGACAACACAAGAAAGTCTGGACGCGGCGTCTACCAATCTTAGACGTTGACAATGACACTCCACACCTGAGACAAGCGCCAAGAAGGGCTAGACCAACAGGTGGGGTCACGTGGGGTCACGTGGGGTCAACGGTGCAGGAGATAACGATGCTGGCAGTTATGTTGCGGCCTTGCTAATCTGTGGGATCACCACTCCCGCTAGTCTGTGGGATTACCACTCCCGCTAGTCTGTGGGATTACCACTCCCGCTAGTCTGTGGGATTACCACTCCCGCTAGTCTGTGGGATTACCACTCCCGCTAATCTGTGGGATTACCACTCCCGCTAATCTGTGGGATTACCACTCCCGCTAATCCGTGGGATTACCACTCCCGCTAATCCGTGGGATTACCACTCCCGCTAATCTGTGGGATTACCACTCCCGCTAATCTGTGGGATTACCACTCCCGCTAATCTGTGGGATTACCACTCCCGCTAATCTGTGGGATTACCACTCCCGCTAATCTGTGGGATTACCACTCCCGCTAATCTGTGGGATTACCACTCCCGCTAATCTGTGGGATTACCACTCCCGCTAATCTGTGGGATTACCACTCCCGCTAATCTGTGGGCTTACCACTCCCGCTAATCTGTGGGATTACCCCTCCCGCTAATCTGTGGGATTACCCCTCCCGCTAATCTGTGGGATTACCCCTCCCGCTAATCTGTGGGATTACCCCTCCCGCTAATCTGTGGGATTACCACTCCCGCTAATCTGTGGGATTACCCCTCCCGCTAATCTGTGGGATTACCACTCCCGCTAATCTGTGGGATTACCACTCCCGCTAATCTGTGGGATTACCACTCCCGCTAATCTGTGGGATTACCCCTCCCGCTAATCTGTGGGATTACCCCTCCCGCTAATCTGTGGGATTACCACTCCCGCTAATCTGTGGGATTACCACTCCCGCTAATCTGTGGGATTACCACTCCCGCTAATCTGTGGGATTACCACTCCCGCTAATCTGTGGGATTACCACTCCCGCTAATCTGTGGGATTACCCCTTACTACCGGGCCTCAGGACGAGTGACAGTTACTGTGGGAGTAACTACCAGGATGAGTGGCAGTTACTGTGGGAGTAACTACCAGGATGAGTGACAGTTACTATGGGAGTAACTACCAAGATGAGTGGCAGTTACTGTGGGAGTAACTACCAGGATGAGTGACAGTTACTGTGGGAGTAACTACCAGGATGAGTGACAGTTACTGTGGGAGTAACTACCAGGATGAGTGACAGTTACTGTGGGAGTAACTACCTGGATGAGTGACAGTTACTGTGGGAGTAACTACCAGGACGAGTGGCAGTTACTGTGGGAGTAACTACCAGGATGAGTGACAGTTACTGTGGGAGTAACTACCTGGATGAGTGACAGTTACTGTGGGAGTAACTACCAGGATGAGTGGTAGTTACTGTGGGAGTAACTACCTGGATGAGTGGCAGTTACTGTGGGAGTAACTACCAGGACGAGTGACAGTTACTGTGGGAGTAACTACCTGGACGAGTGACAGTTACTGTGGGAGTAACTACCCGGATGAGTGACAGTTACTGTGGGAGTAACTACCAGGATGAGTGGCAGTTACTGTGGGAGTAACTACCTGGACGAGTGACAGTTACTGTGGGAGTAACTACTTGGACGAGTGACAGTTACTGTGGGAGTAACTACTTGGACGAGTGACAGTTACTGTGGGAGTAACTACCAGGACGAGTGACAGTTACTGTGGGAGTAACTACCAGGACGAGTGACAGTTACTGTGGGAGTAACTACCAGGACGAGTGACAGTTACTGTGGGAGTAACTACCTGGACGAGTGACAGTTACTGTGGGAGTAACTACCAGGACGAGTGGCACAGTTAGGAGACAGTGTTTTAAAGAATTAAATAAACTAATGTTTAAATTATCTATATACATTATATCCATTATACAAATGTATATATTAAACTAAATTGTAAATTATTTAAACTAATGTTTAAATTAAACATAACATTAATGTTTAAATTTAATTAAATGTTCCCGAAACGCTTTGCGTGTTAGTGGCTTTGCAAGAATGAAGAAATAACTACCTTGTGTAATCTCGCAAACCATTGTACCTTCTTGTAAATAAAATTATTATTATTATTATTATTATTATTATTGAACAATCCACAGGAGCCTTCATGAGCAAAGTGACCCCCAGACGCACTCTAGTGCACTGTACCTCGACATTGACCGTGTGTGTACTCACCTAGTTGTACTCACCTAGTTGTGCTTGCGGGGATTGAGCTCTGGCTCTTTGGTCCCGCCTCTCAACCGTCACTCAACAGGTGTACAGGTTCCTGAGCCAATTGGCCTGTATCATATCTACACATGAAACTGTGTATGGAGTCAACTTCCACCACAGGGTACAGTCCTGTGGTGTCCTGTGCAATCCTGTGCTCTGTACCTCAGGGTACAGTCCTTGCACCGCTGCTTTTCCTTATTCTCATATCAGATAGAGAAAAATACAAGTCACAGCTTCGTATCATCCTTTGCAGGTGACACAAAAATCAGTATGAAAATTACCTCGGCTGAAGACATTGAAAAACTTCAAGCTGATATTAATACAGTTTTCGATTGGGCATCAGAAAATAACATGATGTTTAACAGTGATAAATTCCAGGTACTCGGGTACGGTAAAAATGAGGACCTTAAATATAATACAGGGTTTAAAACACAATCAAATGTACCCATAGTAGGAAAACAGCATGTAAAGGATTTGGGAATAATGATGTCTGACGACCTAACGTTTAGGGAGCATAACCAAGCAAATATTGCGACAGCCAGAAAAATGATAGGATGGATTACGAGAACTTTCAAATCCAGGGATCCCATCACAATGGTTGTACTCTTCAAGTCACTGGTGTTGTCCCGTCTTGAGTACTGCTCAGTACTCACTTCCCCCTTCAGAGCAGGAGAGATTGCTGAAATAGAGGGAATACAGAGAACATATACGGCACGCATAGACGCGATAAAGCACCTAAATTATTGGGATCGTCTCAAAGCCCTCCAAATGTACTCACTAGAAAGAAGACGAGAGAGATATCAAACAATATACACCTGGAAGATACTGGAGGGCCAAGTACCAAATCTACACAGTAAAATAACAACGTACTGGAGTGAACAATATGGAAGAAAATGCAGAATAGAACCAGTGAAGAGCAGGGGTGCCATAGGCACAATCAGAGAACACTATAAACATCAGAGGTCCGCGGTTGTTCAACGTCCCAGCAAGCATAAGAAATATTGCCGGAACAACCGTGGACATCTTCAAGAGGAAACTAGATTTATTCCTCCAAGGAGTGCCGGACCAGCCGGGCTGTGGTGGTATGTGGGCCTGCGGGCCGCTCCAAGCAACAGCGTAGTGGACCAAACTCTCACAAGTCAAGCCTGGCCTCGGGCCGGGCTTGGGGAGTAGAAGAACTCCCAGAACCCCATCAACCAGGTATCAACCAGGTACCACATTACTTCCTAATTCATTCCATTTGTCAACACTCTGACACTAAAAAAGTTCTTTCTAATATCTCTGTGGCTCATTTGGGCACTCAGTTTCCACCTGTGTCCCTAGTGCGTGTGCCCCTTGTGTTAAATAGCCTGTCTTTATCAACCCTGTCGATTCCCTTGAGAATCTTGAATGTGGTGATCATGTCCCCCCTAACTCTTCTGTCTTCCAACGAAGTGAGGTTTAATTCCCGTAGTCTCTCCTCGTAGCTCATACCTCTCAGCTCGGGTACTAGTCTGGTGGCAAACCTTTGAACCTTTTCCAGTTTAGTCTTATGCTTGACTAGATAGGACTCCATGCTGGAGCCGCATACTCCAGATGGTCTGACATATGTGGTATATAATGTTCTGAAAGATTCCTTACACAAGTTTCTAAAGGCCGTTCTTATGTTAGCCAACCTGGCATATGCTGCTGATGTTATCCTCTTGATATGGCTTCAGGGGACAGGTCTGGCGTGATATCAACCCCAGGTCTTTCTCTCATCCTCTTGAAGTATTTCATCTCCCAAGTGATACCTTGTATCTGGTCTCCTGCTTCCTACCCCTATCTTCATTACATTACATTTGCTTGGGTTAAACTCTAACAGCCATTTGTTCGACCATTCCTGCAGCTTGTCCAGGTCTTCTTGAAGCCTCAAGCTGTCCTCCTCTGTCTTAATCCTTCTCATAATTTGGCGTCGTCAGCAAACATTAGAGAGGAATGAGTCTATACCCTCTGGGAGATCATTTACGTATATCAGAAACAGGATAGGTCCAAGCACAGAGCCCTGTGGGACTCCACTGGTGACTTCACGCCATTCTGAGGTCTCACCCCTCACTGTAACTCTCTACTGCCTATTGCTTAGGTACTCCCTTATCCACTGGAGCGCCCTACCAGTTACTCCTGCCTGTTTCTCCAGCTTATGCATCAACCTTTATGGGGTACTGTGTCAAAGGCTTTCCGACAGTCCAAAAAAATGCAGTCCGCCCATCCTTCTCTTTCTTGCTTAATCTTTGTCACCTGGTCGTAGAATTTTATTAAGCCTGTCAGGCAAGATTTACCCTCCCTGAATCCATGTTGGTGATTTGTCACGAAGTCCCTTCTCTCCAGATGTGTTTACTGGTTTTTTTTCTCACGGTCTTCTTTATCACCTTGCATGGTATACAAGTCAAGGACACTGCCTGTAGTTCAGTGCCTCTTGCTGTCGCCCTTTTTGTATATTGGGACCACATTCGCCGTCTTCCATATTCTGGTAGGTCTCCCGTCTGCAGTGACCTACTGTACACTATGGAGAGTGGCAAGCAAAGTGCCTCTGCACACTCTTTCAGTACCCATGGTGAGATCTCGTCTGGCCCAACAGCCTTTCTAACATCCAGATCCAGCAGGTGTCTCTTGACCTCCTCTCTCGTAATTTCGAACTCTTCCAAGGCCGCCTGGTTTACTTCCCTTTCTCCTAGCACAGTGACCTCCCCTTGTAATGGGGGGGTGGGGGAATAGCTCTCTCTTGCCCATTATTCCACCCCCCAGTTAATTAACGAGGCCGGGGGAAACAGCTCTCTTTAGTCCGTTATCCCGCCCTCAGTTAGCTAACTATTCTAGAGCACCTCCAGAGTTCCTACGCAGCCTCTCGTCAGCACCTTGTAACTGGGTATTCGATTACTTAGGGCGCCTTGTAGTCATAGCACCTAACTTGATCAGCTACCCGAAACTCTAGAGAACTCTAGAACCATTTCACTGCCACAAACGTATAAGAGAAACGAAAGGAAAAAGATGAATAATGAAGTAATTAGTGAGGGTTTTGGGTGAGAGGTAGAGAGGTGGGGAGCGAGGAGGGTCGTCAGTTGAAAGGGAGAGTTTNAAAATTCATTTAGGTTATCAATCTTTAGTGTGTTTATTGGCTCGCTGAAAACAGAGTCTACTGCTTCCTTGTATTTCGCTCATTTCTTTGTTGTCCTCTGTGAACGTTCAATCTCTTTCGCAGGGGCCTGATACTAGATGTAGTTTTTCTAATATTGATTTTGCAAAGGAGAAAAAATATTTCGAATTTCTCTTTCATTGATGGCCTGTTTCTTTTTTTCTCTCTCTCTTGTATTTTGTATGATTCTTGTAGCGTTAGTTCACTGTTTCCATTTCTCTACCTAACCTTCTTCGCCGTTCTTGAGACAGGGTGCGACTCTCAAGTTGTTCCGCGATTCGTTTTCTTCGCCTATATAGGGAACGACGTTCCCGTTCCAATCTGCATCTCTTCCTCTCTTTTTTGAGGGTTTGAGCTTTTTTGAGGGTTTGAGCATATTCCTATAGCTACTGAATTGTTTCCAGGCACTAGATCAGGTTTGCATTTTCGAGCTGTTCTTCCCAGTTTATTTCTTTGGGGTCTTGGTATAATTGCTCCCAGTTAATCTGTTTATTATTTAAATTGAATTTACTGAATTCTCCTCCCCTGGGACTCGGGACTGGTTGTGCAGGTCTGCTCCCCATGCTTGTCTGAACTTCAATTAGCTTGTGATCTGAGTACCAGGTATTTGCAATCATCATGTTCCTGATCAGTTCATCATTATTAGAACTGGTGAAAATGAGGTCCAACGTTCTCCTTTCTAGTTGGTTCTACAATTTACTGGTTTAAGGCAAATCTGTCACGCACATCCTATCTTGAGGTTATCTTGATGATTTCGGGGCTTTAGTGTCCCCGCGGCCCGGTCCTCGACCAGGCCTCCACCCCCAGGATGCAGCACGTGACAGCTGACTAACACCCAGGTACCTATTTTACTGCTAGGTAACAGGGGCATAGGGTGAAAGAAACTCTGCCCATTGTTTCTCGCCGGCGCCTGGGATCGAACCCATGACTAAAGGATCACAAGTTCAGCGTGCTGTCCGCTCGGCCGACTGGCTCCCTGAATGGTGAATCCTGTCACCATTCTTGCCACACCTGTCACCATTCTTGCCACACACCTGTCACCATTCTTGCCACACCTGTCACCATTCTTGCCACACACCTGTCACCATTCTTGCCACACCTGTCACCATTCTTGCCACACACCTGTCACCATTCTTGCCACACCTGTCACCATTCTTGCCACACACCTGTCACCATTCTTGCCACACACCTGTCACCATTGTTGCCACACACCTGTCACCATTCTTGCCACACCTGTCACCATTCTTGCCACACGTCTTGTAACAAGAGGACAGTGACAGGAGTACAGAAGGACAACACAAGAAAGTCTGGACGCGGCGTCTACCAATCTTAGACGTTGACAATGACACTCCACACCTGAGACAAGCACCAAGAAGGGCTAAACCAACAGGTGGGGTCACGTGGGGTCACGTGGGGTCACGTGGGGTCACGTGGGGTCACTTGGGGTCACGTGGGGTCACGTGGGGTCACGTGGGGTCACGTGGGGTCAACGGTGCAGGAGATAACGATGCTGGCAGTTATGTTGCGGCCTTGCTAATCTCTGGGATTACCACTCCCGCTAATCTGTGGGATTACCCCTCCCGCTAATCTGTGGGATTACCACTCCCGCTAATCTGTGGGATTACCCCTCCCGCTAATCTGTGGGATTACCCCTCCCGCTAATCTGTGGAATTACCACTCCCGCTAATCTGTGGGATTGCCACTCCCGCTAATCTGTGGGACCACTCCCGCGAATCTGTGGGATTACCACTCCCGCTAGTCTGTGGGATTACCACTCCCGCTAGTCTGTGGGATTACCACTCCCGCGAATCTGTGGGATTACCACTCCCACTAATCTGTGGGATCACCACTCCCGCTAATCTGTGGGATTACCACTCCCGCTAATCTGTGGGATTACCACTTACTACCGGGCCTCAGGACGAGTGACAGTTACTGTGGGAGTAACTACCTGGACGAGTGACAGTTACTGTGGGAGTAACTACCTGGATGAGTGGCAGTTACTGTGGGAGTAACTACCAGGACGAGTGACAATTACTGTGGGAGTAACTACCTGGACGAGTGACGGTTACTGTGGGAGTAACTACCAGGATGAGTGACAGTTACTGTGGGAGTAACTACCAGGATGAGTGGCAGTTACTGTGGGAGTAACTACCAGGACGAGTGACGGTTACTGTGGGAGTAACTACCAGGATGAGTGACAGTTACTGTGGGAGTAACTACCTGGACGAGTGGCAGTTACTATGGGAGTAACTACCAGGATGAGTGGCAGTTACTGTGGGAGTAACTACCAGGATGAGTGACAGTTACTGTGGGAGTAACTACCTGGACGAGTGGCAGTTACTGTGGGAGTAACTACCAGGATGAGTGGCAGTTACTGTGGGAGTAACTACCAGGATGAGTGGCAGTTACTGTGGGAGTAACTACCAGGATGAGTGACAGTTACTGTGGGAGTAACTACCTGGACGAGTGACAGTTACTGTGGGAGTAACTACCAGGATGAGTGACAGTTACTGTGGGAGTAACTACCAGGATGAGTGACAGTTACTGTGGGAGTAACTACCTGGATGAGTGACAGTTACTGTGGGAGTAACTACCAGGACGAGTGGCAGTTACTGTGGGAGTAACTACCAGGATGAGTGACAGTTACTGTGGGAGTAACTACCAGGATGAGTGACAGTTACTGTGGGAGTAACTACCTGGATGAGTGACAGTTACTGTGGGAGTAACTACCAGGATGAGTGGTAGTTACTGTGGGAGTAACTACCTGGATGAGTGGCAGTTACTGTGGGAGTAACTACCAGGACGAGTGACAGTTACTGTGGGAGTAACTACCTGGACGAGTGACAGTTACTGTGGGAGTAACTACCCGGATGAGTGACAGTTACTGTGGGAGTAACTACCAGGATGAATGGCAGTTACTGTGGGAGTAACTACCAGAACGAGTGACAGTTACTGTGGGAGTAACTACCAGGATGAGTGACAGTTACTGTGGGAGTAACTACCTGGATGAGTGGCAGTTACTGTAGGAGTAACTACCAGGACGAGTGACAGTTACTGTGGGAGTAACTACCAGGATGAGTGACAGTTACTGTGGGAGTAACTACCAGGATGAGTGGCAGTTACTGTGGGAGTAACTACCAGGATGAGTGGCAGTTACTGTGGGAGTAACTACCTGGACGAGTGACAGTTACTGTGGGAGTAACTACTTGGACGAGTGACAGTTACTGTGGGAGTAACTACTTGGACGAGTGACAGTTACTGTGGGAGTAACTACCAGGACGAGTGACAGTTACTGTGGGAGTAACTACTAGGACGAGTGACAGTTACTGTGGGAGTAGCTACCAGGACGAGTGACAGTTACTGTGGGAGTAACTACCAGGATGAGTGGCAGTTACTGTGGGAGTAACTACCAGAACGAGTGACAGTTACTGTGGGAGTAACTACCAGGATGAGTGGCAGTTACTGTGGGAGTAACTACCAGGATGAGTGGCAGTTACTGTGGGAGTAACTACCTGGACGAGTGACAGTTACTGTGGGAGTAACTACTTGGACGAGTGACAGTTACTGTGGGAGTAACTACTTGGACGAGTGACAGTTACTGTGGGAGTAACTACCAGGACGAGTGACAGTTACTGTGGGAGTAACTACTAGGACGAGTGACAGTTACTGTGGGAGTAGCTACCAGGACGAGTGACAGTTACTGTGGGAGTAACTACCTGGACGAGTGACAGTTACTGTGGGAGTAACTACCTGGACGAGTGACAGTTACTGTGGGAGTAACTACCAGGACGAGTGACAGTTACTGTGGGAGTAACTACCTGGACGAGTGACAGTTACTGTGGGAGTAACTACCTGGACGAGTGACAGTTACTGTGGGAGTAACTACCAGGACGAGTGACAGTTACTGTGGGAGTAACTACCTGGACGAGTGACAGTTACTGTGGGAGTAACTACCTGGACGAGTGGCACAGTTAGGAGACAGTGTTTTAAAGAATTAAATAAACTAATGTTTAAATTATCTATATACATTATATACATTATACAAATGTATATATTAAACTAAATTGTAAATTATTTAAACTAATGTTTAAATTAAACATAACATTAATGTTTAAATTTAATTAAATGTTCCCGAAACGCTTTGCGTGTTAGTGGCTTTGCAAGAATGAAGAAATAACTACCTTGTGTAATCTCGCAAACCATTGTACCTTCTTGTAAATAAAGTTATTATTATTATTATTATTATTATTATTATTATTATTATTATTATTATTATTATTATTGAACAATCCACAGGAGCCTTCATGAGCCAAGTGACCCCAGACGCACTCTAGTGCACTGTACCTCGACATTGACCGTGTGTGTACTCACCTAGTTGTACTCGCCTAGTTGTGCTTGCGGGGATTGAGCTCTGGCTCTTTGGTCCCGCCTCTCAACCGTCACTCAACAGGTGTACAGGTTCCTGAGCCTATTGGCCTGTATCATATCTACACTTGAAACTGTGTATGGAGTCAACTTCCACCACAGGGTACAGTCCTGTGGTGTTCTGTGCAATCCTGTGCTCTGTACCTCAGGGTACAGTCCTTGCACCGCTGCTTTTCCTTATTCTCATATCAGATAGAGAAAAATACAAGTCACAGCTTTGTATCATCCTTTGCAGATGACACAAAAATCAGTATGAAAATTACCTCGGCTGAAGACATTGAAAAACTTCAAGCTGATATTAATACAGTTTTCGACTGGGCATCAGAAAATAACATGATGTTTAACAGTGATAAATTCCAGGTGCTCAGGTACGGTAAAAATGAGGACCTTAATATAATACAGGGTTTAAAACACAATCAAATGTACCCATAGTAGGAAAACAGCATGTAAAGGATTTGGGAATAATGATGTCTGACGACCTAACGTTTAGGGAGCATAACCAAGCAAATATTGCGACAGCCAGAAAAATGATAGGATGGATTACGAGAACTTTCAAATCCAGGGATCCCATCACAATGGTTGTACTCTTCAAGTCGCTTGTGTTGTCCCGTCTTGAGTACTGCTCAGTACTCACTTCCCCCTTCAGAGCAGGAGAGATTGCTGAAATAGAGGGAATACAGAGAACATATACGGCACGCATAGACGCGATAAAGCACCTAAATTATTGGGATCGTCTCAAAGCCCTCCAAATGTACTCACTAGAAAGAAGACGAGAGAGATATCAAACAATATACACCTGGAAGATACTGGAGGGCCAAGTACCAAATCTACACAGTAAAATAACAACGTACTGGAGTGAACGATATGGAAGAAAATGCAGAATAGAACCAGTGAAGAGCAGGGGTGCCATAGGCACAATCAGAGAACACTATAAACATCAGAGGTCCGCGGTTGTTCAACGTCCTCCCAACGAGCATAAGAAATATTGCCGGAACAACCGTGGACATCTTCAAGAGGAAACTAGATTTATTCCTCCAAGGAGTGCCGGACCAGCCGGGCAGTGGTGGGTATGTGGGCCTGCGGGCCGCTCCAAGCATCAGCGTAGTGGACCAAACTCTCACAAGTCAAGCCTGGCCTCGGGCCGGGCTTGGGGAGTTGAAGAACTCCCAGAACCCCATCAACCAGGTACCACATTACTTCCTAATTCATTCCATTTGTCAACCACTCTGACACTAAAAAAGTTCTTTCTAATATCTCTGTGGCTCATTTGGGCACTCGGTTTCCACCTGTGTCTCCTAGTGCGTGTGCCCCTTGTGTTAAATAGCCTGTCTTTATCAACCCTGTCGATTCCCTTGAGAATCTTGAATGTGGTGATCATGTCCCCCCTAACTCTTCTGTCTTCCAACGAAGTGAGGTGCAATTCCCGTAGTCTCTCCTTGTAGCTCATACCTCTCAGCTCGGGTACTAGTCTGGTGGCAAACCTTTGAACCTTTTCCAGTTTAGTCTTATGCTTGACAAGATATGGACTCCATGCTGGAGCCGCATACTCCAGGATTAGTCTGACATATGTGGTATATAATGTTCTGAAAGATTCCTTACACAAGTTTCTAAAGGCCGTTCTTATGTTAGCCAACCTGGCATATGCTGCTGATGTTATCCTCTTGATATGGGCTTCAGGGGACAGGTCTGGCGTGATATCAACCCCCAGGTCTTTCTCTCAGACTCTTGAAGTATTTCATCTCCCAAGTGATAACTTGTATCTGGTCTCCTGCTTCCTACCCTTATCTTCATTACATTACATTTGCTTGGGTTAAACTCTAACAGCCATTTGTTCGACCATTCATGCAGCTTGTCCAGGTCTTCTTGAAGCCTCAAGCTGTCCTCCTCTGTCTTAATCCTTCTCATAATTTTGGCGTCGTCAGCAAACATTAGAGAGGAATGAGTCTATACCCTCTGGGAGATCATTTACGTATATCATAAACAGGATAGGTCCAAGCACAGAGCCCTGTGGGACTCCACTGGTAACTTCACGCCATTATGAGGTCTCACCCCTCACTGTAACTCTCTACTGCCTATTGCTTAGGTACTCCCTTATCCACTTGAGCGCCCTACCAGTTACTCCTGCCTGTTTCTCCAGCTTATGCATCAACCTTTTATGGGGTACTGTGTCAAAGGCTTTCCGACAGTCCAAAAAAATGCAGTCCGCCCATCCTTCTCTTTCTTGCTTAATCTTTGTCACCTGGTCGTAGAATTTTATTAAGCCTGTCAGGCAAGATTTACCCTCCCTGAATCCATGTTGGTGATTTGTCACGAAGTCCCTTCTCTCCAGATGTGTTACTGGTTTTTTTTTCTCACGGTCTTCTTTATCACCTTGCATGGTATACAAGTCAAGGACACTGGCCTGTAGTTCAGTGCCTCTTTCCTGTCGCCCTTTTTGTATATTGGGACCACATTCGCCGTCTTCCATATTTCTGGTAGGTCTCCCGTCTGCAGTGACCTACTGTACACTATGGAGAGTGGCAAGCAAAGTGCCTCTGCACACTCTTTCAGTACCCATGGTGAGATCTCGTCTGGCCCAACAGCCTTTCTAACATCCAGATCCAGCAGGTGTCTCTTGACCTCCTCTCTCGTAATTTCGAACTCTTCCAAGGCCGCCTGGTTTACTTCCCTTTCTCCTAGCACAGTGACCTCACCTTGTAATGGGGGGGTGGGGGAAATAGCTCTCTCTTGCCCATTATTCCACCCCCCAGTTAATTAACGAGGCCGGGGGAAACAGCTCTCTTTAGTCCGTTATCCCGCCCTCAGTTAGCTAACTATTCTAGAGCACCTCCAGAGTTCCTACGGCAGCCTCTCGTCCAGCACCTTGTAACCTGGGTATTCGATTACTTAGGGCGCCTTGTAGTCATAGCACCTAACTTGATCAGCTACCCGAAACTCTAGAGAACTCTAGAACACATTTCACTGCCACAAACGTATAAGAGAAACGAAAGGAAAAAGATGAATAATGAAGTAATTAGTGAGGGTTTGGGGGTGAGGGAGGTAGAGAGGTGGGAGGAGCGAGGAGGGTCGTCAGTTGAAAGGGAGAGTTTGGAGAGGGATGGAGGGAGAGGAGTAGAAAAGTAGATAGTAGAAGCAGAAATGCTGCCACCATCCATTCATTTGTCCGTACCTACAAGACAAGGAATGGAACTTGTCTGTATCACAATATTCTCAAAGATGTTATCAAGAGGTCATTATTAGTCTGTTCCATCTGTATCATGTACTCATTAAAATCATGAAACCAGTAACCGCAGAGGCTTTCTCATCTCAACTCAAAAAACTCTAGGGAACAAAGTTAAAGATAATGTAAATAATAAATTCATAAATTATATTTCACATGAAGTATCATAATTTAAGCCATTCAACTTAATGTTCCAGATTATTCTACAAAGTGAGTCATTATCCAAGAATTCGAGAACCCTACAACTTGACTGCCCCTGATCCTCACACAACACTTGTAAACACGACCAAGTCACCTAAATGCTCAACTCACCAAGTGTTTGCCTATAGCTGGATAGAGGGGGGGGGGGGGTGTCTGTAGTTGACAGAGACTGTCCCGCCCCGCCGGCTGACAGCCTCCCTGGCTAGGCTGTCCTGTGTTCTGCTCCGCTGGCTGTTCTTCTATCTCATTCTCTGGAATCTACCGCTCTCCGAGTATATATTGGGAAACCTAGTAGCTAACTCCGCCCACAAGTAGATAGCCTCGGGCACTCTACCAAGCCACTCCTTAAACGTTGGCAGGTTTGACGGAACTACCCAGCTACAATTATCAGATTAGCAGAAGCAAGGTGAAATTCTCATGGCTGACCTCAGGTCACTTGAGGTCATTAACGCTTAGAGGTGTGAGTTTCAGGCCGACAAACTGGCGCCTCTCAAATCCTTGTCTGTGACTCATTAATTATATATATATATAATATATATATATATATTATATATATATATATATATTATATATATATTATATATATATATATATATATATGTCGTACCTAGTAGCCAGAACGCACTTCTCAGCCAACTATGCACGGCCCATTTGCCTAATAAGCCAAGTTTTCATGAATGAATATATTTTCTCTAATTTTTTTCTTATGAAATGATAAAGCTACCAATTTCATTATGTATGAGGTCAATTTTTTTTATTGGAGTTAAAATTTACGTAGTTATATGACTGAACCTAACCAACCCTACCTAATCTAACCTAACCTATCTTATAGCTTTGCTTAGGTTAGGTAGCCGAAAGTAGTTAGGTTAGGTTAGGTAGCCGAAAGTTAGGTTAGGTTAGGTAGCCGAAAGTTAGGTTAGGTTAGGTAGCCGAAAAACAATTAATTCATGAAAACTTGGCTTATTAGGCAAATCGGGCCTTGCACAGTAGGCTGAGAAGTGCGTTCTGGTTACTAGGTACGACATTATATATNCCAAAACTCTCGGGAATCATAACGAATGCGTGTTTCCCCAGGAGTACACAGTAATAAGGAAAGAGAGGGAGGTAGGGGAGGAGGCGGAGTGGCCCTACTCATGAGAAAGGAATGGAGTTTTAAGGAGATGGCCATCCCGGGCTGTGAGTTCAGAGACTACATAGCAGGCACCATGACAAGGGAGGACCAAGAATAGTAGTAGCAGTAATATACAACCCTCCACCAAATGACAGAAGACCCAGTCAAGAGTATGAAACAACAACATGGCAGTTAACACTATAATTGAGAGGGCAGCCTCTGCTGCCTGTAGAAATAGATCCCACCTGCTCATCATGGGCGACTTCAATCACGGAAGGATTGACTGGGAGAACAAGGAACCGCATGGAGGCGAGGATACGTGGAGAGCCAAACTATTGGAAGTGGTGACAAGAAACTTTTTAACCCGCATGTCGGAGAACCCACAAGGATGAGAGGCAATGACGAACCAGCGAGACTCGACCTAGTCTTCACTCTGAACCACTCCGACATAGAGAAATCGGTTTTGAGGACCCAGTAGGAATGAGCGACCACAGTGTACTGGTGTTTGAGTACCTGATTGAAGAAGGGTTATTGAACTCGAGGAGGGATACCGAAACCAAAAGGTTAGCATACCGAAAGGGAAACTATGAGGGGATAAGAACATTTCTGACAGAAATAGCATGGGAAACAGAGCTCAGGGGAAAGACGGCTCAAGATATGATGGATTACATCACGCAGAAGTGCAAGGACGCAGCAAACAAATTTGTCCCAGTCCAAAAGGAAAACAGAGAAATGAAAATGAGAAACCCATGGTTAATCAGAGATGTAAGCTAGCTAAGCAGCAAAGTAAAAGGGCATGGAGAAACTATAGGAATAACAGGACTCTGGAGAGCAGAGAAAGATACCAGAACGCCAGGAATGAATATGTCAGGATGAGAAGAGAGGCGGAAAGACAATACGAAAATGATATCGCAAGCAAGGCAAAGACTCAGCCTAAATTGTTGCATAGCCACATCAGGAGAAAAACAACAGTAAAGGAACAGGTTATGAAACTGAGGATAGGGGCGGAAGGATTCACTACAAATGACAAGGAAGTGTGTGAGGAGTTGAATAAGAAATTCCAGGAGGTCTTCACCTTCGAGCAAGGAGAAATTCCAGAGGTAAGAGAGGGAATAGCTAACCAGGAACCACTGGAAGACTTTGAGATTACCAGCGGGGAAGTAAGGAAGTGTTTACTAGAGTTGGATGTGACAAAGGCTATAGGCCCAGATGGAATCTCCCCATGGGTTCTAAAGGAAGGAGCAAGAGAACTGTGCCTACCACTCTCCATTGTGTATAACAAATCACTGGCAACAGGGGAACTGCCAGATATTTGGAAAGCAGCTAACGTAGTCCCGATATACAAGAAAGGGGATAGACAGGAGGCACTGAACTACAGGCCAGTGTCCCTAACCTGCATACCATGCAAGCTGATGGAGAAGATTGTGCGAAAAAAACTAGTGGAGCATCTGGAGCGAAGGAACTTTGTAACACAGCACCAACATGGGTTCAGGGATGGCAGGTCCTGCCTCACAGGGTTACTTGAATTCTACGACCAGGCAACAAAAATAAGGCAAGAAAGAGAAGGGTGGGCAGACTGCATATTTTTGGATTGTCAAAAAGCCTTTGATACAGTGCCACACAAGAGGCTAGTGCGAAAGTTGGAGATGCAGGCTGGAGTGAAAGGGAAGGTACTCCGGTGGATAGAGGAGTACCTAAGCAACAGGAGACAACGAGTCTGTGTGAGGGTGAAGTCTCAGATTGGCGAGACGTTACAAGTGGAGTCCCGCAGGGGTCAGTCCTTGGACCTATACTGTTTCTGGTATATGTAAATGATCTCCCAGAGGGTATAGATTCGTTCCTCTCAATGTTTGCCGACGATGCAAAAATTATGAGGAGGATTGAAACAGAGGATGATAGTAGGAGGCTACAAGATGACCTAGATAGACTGAGTGAATGGTCCAACAAATGGCTGTTGAAGTTCAACCCAAGTAAATGCAAAGTAATGAAACTAGGCAGTGGATACAGGAGGCCAGACACAGGATACAGAATAGGGGATGAAGTACTTAATGAAACAGACAGAGAGAAAGATCTAGGAGTTGATATCACACCAAACCTGTCTCCTGAAGCCCACATAAAGAGAATAACGTCTGCGGCATATGCGAGGCTGGCTAACATCAGAACGGCGTTCAGGAACCTGTGTAAGGAATCATTCAGAATCTTGTACACCACATATGTAAGACCAATCCTGGAGTACGCGGCCCCAGCATGGAGCCCGTACCTTGTCAAGCACAAGACGAAGCTGGAAAAAGTCCAAAGGTATGCTACTAGACTAGTCCCAGAACTAAGAGGCATGAGTTATGAGGAAAGGCTGCGGGAAATGCAACTTACGACACTGGAAGACAGAAGAGTAAGGGGGGACATGATCACAACTACAAAATCCTCAGGGAATTGACCGGGTAAACAAGGATGAACTATTCAACACTGGAGGGGGCGAACAAGGGGACACAGGTGGAAGCTGAGTACCCAAATGAGCCACAGAGACATTAGAAAGAACTTTTTCAGTGTCAGAGTAGTTAGTAAATGGAATGCACTAGGCAGTGATGTGGTGGAGGCTGACTCCATACACAGTTTCAAATGTAGATATGATAGAGCCCAGTAGGCTCAGGAAACTGTACACCAGTTGATTGACAGTTGAGAGGCGGGACCAAAGAGCCAAAGCTCAACCCCCGCAAGCACAATTAGGTGAGTACAATTAGGTGAGTACAACACACACACACAACACACACACACCCTAACACATACACACGGGGGCTAGGTACCTGGTGGATAGCGCGCAGGGACTTGTAATTCTGTGGAGCTGGGTTCGAGTTCCACGCACCCGGCAGAAAACAAATGGGCAAAGTTTCTTTCACCCTGAATGCCCCTTTACCTAGCAGTAAATAGGTACCTGGAGTATGTCAGCTGTCACGGGGCTTCCTGGGGTTGTGTGTGTGTGTGTTGTGGTGTAGAAAAAAAAAGTGTTAGTGTAGTTAGTAAACAGTGATGACAGTTGAGAGGCGGGCCGAAAGAGCAGAGCTCAACCCGAAACACAACTAGGTGAATACACCTGTGACGACGCGAGAAAGAGACTGGGTGTGGACGTAACACCTAATCTATCTCCTGAAGCACATATAAATAGGAAACGACAGCAGCGTACTCTACACTGGCAAAAGTTAGAACATCATCAGAAACCTAAGTAAGGAGGCATTTAGGGCGCTTTACACTGCCTACGTGAGACCAGTCTTTGAGTATGCCGCCTCATCATGGAGTCCCCATCTGAAGAAGCATATAAGGAAACTGGAAAAGGTTCAGAAGTTTACGACGAGGATCGTCCCACAGTTAAGAGGGATGGGATATGAGGAGCGCCTGAGGAACTGAACCTTACAACACTAGGAAAAAGAAGGAGAGAGCTAGGGGATATGATAGGAACGTCTAAATTACTCAGGGAATTGACAAAGTGGAAATAGATGAAATGTCACATGGAATAGTAACAGAACGAGGGGACAGGGGGAAGCTGTGGAAGCTGGAAACTCAGATGAGTCACAGAGATGTTAGGAAGTATTCTTTTAGCGTGTGAGAGTAGTGGGGAAAAGGGAATGCATCTAAGGAGCAGGTTGTGGAAGCAAACTTTATTCATAATTTTAAAACAAGACATTTAAAACCGGATTCATTGCTGTAAACAACCAGGTGAGTACGCACGCACGCACGCACGCACGCGCACACACGCACACACCCACACACACACACACACACACACACAAACACTAACATAAGAACGGCCTTTAGAAACTTGTGTAAGGAATCTTTCAGAACATTATATACACATATGTCAGACCAATCCTGGAGTATGCGGCTCCAGCATGGAGTCCCTATCTAGTCAAGCATAAGACTAAACTGGAAAAGGTTCAAAGGTTTGCCACCAGACTAGTACCCGAGCTAGAGGTATGAGCTACGAGGAGCGACTGCAGGAATTAAACCTCACATCGTTGGAAGACAGAAGAGTTTGGGGGGGACATGATCCCCACATTCAAGATTCTCAGGGGAATCGACAGGGTGATAAAGACAGGCTGTTTAACACAAGGGGCACACGCACTAGGGGACACAGTGGAAGCTGAGTGCCCAAATGAGCCACAGAGATATTAGAAAGAACTTTTTTAGTGTCAGAGTGGTTGACAAATGGAATGCATTAGGAAGCGATGTGGTGGAGGCTGACTCCATACACAGTTTCAAATGTAGATATGATAGAGCCCATTAGGCTCAGGAAACTGTACACCTGTTGATTGGGGTGGAGAGGCGGGACCAAAGAGCCAGAGCTCAACCCCCGCAAGCACAACTAGGTGAGTACAACTAGGTGAGTACACACACACACACACACAACACACACACACACACACACATGCACGCGCACACACACACAGACACACACAGGTAGCCTGGTGGATAGCGTGCAGGACTTCCGGGTTTGATTCCCGCACTCGGCAGAAACAAATGGGCAAAGTTTCTTTCACCCTGAATGCCCTGTTACCTAGCAGTAAATAGGTACCTGGGAGTTAGTCAGTTGTCACGGGCTGCTTCCTGGGGTGTGTGTGTGTGTGTGTGGTGTGGAAAAAAAAAAGTAGTTAGTGTAGTTAGTAAACAGTTGATTGACAGTTGAGAGGCGGGCCGAAAGAGCAAAGCTCAACCCCCGTAAAATACAACTAAGTGAACACACACACACACACACACACACACAACACACACACACACACACACACACACACACACACACGCACGCTGTTTTATGACCTTATTGTCTTACTATCTCACTCTTGCTCTCCACCTCACAATCTCACCATTTCATGTTTTACTCATCACCTCACCTGTCATACTCACCATCTTACTGTGTTACTCTCACACCTCACTTACTCATTACATGACTGTCCTCCCACCTTACTGCCTCACTGACTTCCGACCTGCCATGCACATTCCTCAAACATTAAATCATTATCCATTCATTCTTACTCTTACACTTTCTTACTTTGTTTAGTAAACTTATTGCAATCCTCATGCCAGAAATGAGTGGAAGAGGTTGTGTGAGGTGTGTGTGGGAAAAACCTGCTGGGATTGATATAAGAGGAGACTACCAGGGACTTGTACTGAACTAAATTAAAATTTACTGTCTGCAAATTAATTCAACTAAAATCTCTAGCTAGGGTTGTAAATCCTAGCTCCTCTTTTCCTAATTACAGATTGTGGGCTGTAAGGGGCAGGTGGGGTGAGGGATTAGTTGTTAGGTTGATTGAAGATCCACATCCACCTGCCAACAGGTATCTCACATCAGCTTGTATTTTATACAAGGATAAGATTTAATAAATTCAGTTATTTGACTGAACACTGGCTCTGTTTAAATCAGAGATTTAAACATACACAGTCTAGCCTAGCACCATAGCTATTAACAGCCAATACACTTATACTAAACATTTAAATAGTAAATTGTAAAAGTATGATAAATGACCTGAATGTAGTCTGAGTACTGTTACTAAGTACTAAAATTATATTCAATTAAATGAACTTATATGATTACTTCAAAAATAACTAAGCAAGCAATTGTTAACTTAATTTATATATTCAAGTATATATGCAATGTATTTATATTCAATGTATATGATTAAGTACAGTCAGCTTGACTGAATCTCTTCCAACACTCTGGACACTCATGAGTTTTTGTTTATTTATTGTAACAAAATTTTCTGACACAATGGACACTCATGTGGTCTAGAGCTTGGATAAGACTCAACTGCTGTTCTACGATATTAATAAACTCACTGAAATATGAGGCGTTGCCTCGCTTTATTACCGACAATCAGACTTATAGGATATTAAAGTTATACAAGCATACAATTGGCCAATTAATACGCTACTGTAATAACATTCAATAAACTTATCTGAAGCCGGGTGCCTGTCTGACAAGTGTGCCAGACTGAACAACTCTCTTGTAGCGAGTTTAGGCACGATATTTTATATTACAGCGTTGCTGTATGATGATCTGGTAGCGTTGCTACGTGAATTTAACTGCGTTGCAGAAGATAGTTGATGAAGATTAGGAATGAAGGTGGTGGAGACAAGTGTCACTGTGTGCTCCACTTCACTCTTATTTTACATAAATGTTCTAGGATTTCCTTTGATATATTGTCCAGGTACTCCCCCAGTTCTAGAGAGTGTTCACTGGTGATAATGATATTAGATAAGGTGTCCTTGAGCTGGTAATGTTGCTAAGGATCCGTCACGTGTTCACTCACGGGGCCTTCTTGTTCCCGAGATGCCCCCCCCCCCCGAGATGATTGTATTTTTACAGTCTAGACTTTATGATTGAGATAAGATGTGATTATAATAAAATTAGATATAGGATTTACACAGATTATAAGTAGTACTTGATAATACTACTGATTCTTATTAAGGATTCGATTTTATCTCTACCGATATTGCATCAGTGTTCCAATAGATTTTTAATTAACAAATCCTTCTAGAAGCTTCTGGATCCTTAGAATCCAGAAGATCACAAAGTCACGTAGGCAGCTATAGGGCCCTAGCGCGTACGTGATCCAGTAACATTTTCATCTAGGATCAAGCCATATATGAATCTATTGTGATTCTGATATTTGATACGATTTTGATATGATATAGATATGATATAGATATGATACATTTCTTAGATGATTATTAGATATGGTGGGTAAAAATTTCCCACAGTGTGAGATACCTGGTTGATGGGGTTCTGGGAGTTGTTCTACTCCCCAAGCCCGGCCCGAGGCCAGCTTGACTTGTGAGAGTTAGGTCCACCAGGCTGTTGCTTGGAGCAACCCGCAGGCCCACATATCCGCACACGTGTGAGGTTTTGTCCTCATGGCCTGAGCCTCTGGGGGCTACGGTAAGCCCTCTCAGGGGCTGGCCCGACGTTATTCACTGCAGCTTTTCGGACCATTTAAGAGTTAATGGAACAGGGAACAGACAACGGTGTGTTTCATCCGAAGGTTTCTGACGTTATGTGCTGAGGTCTCTGACACCCTTCCTCAGCTGCTGAGGTCTCTGGTACGCTCTTCCTCAGCCGCTGAGGTCTCTGGCACCTTCTCAGCTGAGGTCTCGGCACCCTTCCTCAGCTGCTGAGGTCTCTGGCACCCTTCCTCAGCTGCTGCTGAGGAAGGGTGCCACTAACAACCTGTCCTTACACTTGATGCACTGCCATTTTGACGCAGTCGACCACAACATAAAACTAATAAAGGTGGTTTAGCGAATTCACACTACCGCATAGTTGACGGTGCTTCAGGGGCCAATACAGTTTTTTAACAGTTGTTCAGTGTCAACAATATTGTTGACTTGTTGTGTATGAAAAGGTGCAGTTGTTCCAATTTTCTGTATGCAGCCTTAATAAAAGGGAGTGTTTTTTTCAACGATTTTTACATATTCAAATCTGTATAACAACCACAAGCTTCAAATGAAATCATTCTATGACACTTTTCTGACACATTAGCATATACAGCATGACACATTTGGGGCCTGTGGATAACGCGCAGGACTCGTAATTCTGTGGCGCGGGTTCGATTCCTGTACCAGGCAGAAACAAAGGGGCAAAGTTTCTTTCACTCTGAATGCCCCGTTACCTGGCAGTAAATAGGTACTTGGAGTTAGCCAGCTGTCACGGGCTGCTTCCTGGTATGTGTCTGTGTGTGTGGTGTAGAGAGAGAGAAAAAAAGTAGTTAGTAAACAGTTGAGAGGCGGGCCGAAGCAGCACAGCTCAACCCCCGCAAACACAACTAGGTGAATATATAGTAAAGAATGTGGGGCCGGGATTATCTTTAGTTTTCCTAATACAAATAGACAAAGTTCCCAAAAAATTATCAAATATATCATGTTTTATTGCTATTATAAAATCAATAAATGAACTTAGGAAAAAACTCTGGCGCCGGATGTTTAAGACATAAACTTTACATATAAGGTGTAAGTTTCATGTAAATTGAGTAAACAATGAAAGAGTTATACGAAGATTTATGTAACTTGAAAAATATGTAAAAAATAAGTCTAAGGTTCTGCCACATGTTGCTGAGGTTGACATCAACCAATTTCCTCCAAACTTGGCACCCTTACAGATAGGCTTACCTGCCGTCACGTGTACAAGTTCATGCAAATCGTTCGATAAACAATAAGAAAAAAATCGGAAAAAATTTAACTTAATTGTTTTTAATAAACAATTTTTTTTTAATATATATATTGTGATAGTTGGGATAAACACCTCCAAAGGACACCTGATCAACAGGCTGTGATTCATACGTCAGGCTGCGAGCAGCCGCGTCCAACCCCTGGTTGACCATCCAGCAACCAGGAGGCTTGGTCGACGACCGGGTCGCGGGGACGCTTAGCCCCGAAATCATCTGAAGATAACCTTTGCTGTATTTGTGTTGCCTGCACAGTCTGCTGTATTTGTGTAGCCTGCACAGTCTGCTGTGTTTGTGTAGCCTGCACAGTCTGCTGTGTTTGTGTGCCTGCACAGTCTGCTGTATTTGTGTACCTGCACAGTCTGCTGTATTTGTGTAGCGTGCACACTGTGCTATGTTTGTTGTAGTGTTTGGTCAAACCTATTGGGCAATGGTTGTATGGTGGCCTCCCCCATCATGCACGTCTAACAGCCCTGCTCTTCTTCCCGCTCACTTGCAAATCCTGTCGAGATAAAGGAGAAACTGGCTTCGTTAAAGTCCAGCATCACCTTGGATTATACTCTACCATCTCCACCTGCCACTCCCCCACTCCAACCACTTGGGCTGGACGGTAGAGCGACGGTCTCGCTTCATGCAGGTCGGCGTTCAATCCCCGACCGTCCAAGTGGTTGGGCACCATTCCTTTCCCCCGTCCCATCCCAAATCCTTATCCTGATCCCTTCCCAGTGCTATATAGTCGTAATGGCTTGGCGCTTTCTCGTGATATACCCTCCCTTCCCGCTGGTCCCCTGGACCTAGGGGTCTCTGCCCCCGTCCCTGTGTCGCGTGGAGTGTCCCTGGCCCCTGGGCGCTCTAGTGCACCATCCCTTATGTACGCCTTTCATCTTGTTACAAGTAGTTGTATATTAGGACACTAAACTTGCCTTAGGGTCAAACGCTCTTCAAACGACCATTAGTTATAGTTTTGTTGACTATGTACTATCTTATCTTTAGGTTATTTCGGGGCTTAGCATCCTCGCGGCCCGGTCCTCGACCAGGCCTCCATTTGTTACACATCCCTCGGGAAGCAGCCCGTAGCAGTTGTCTAACTCCCAGGTACCTATTTACTGCTAGGTAACAGGGGCATCAGAGTGAAAGAAACATTTTGCCCATTTGTCTCCGCCTCCACCGGGGATCGAACCCGGAACCTCAGGACTACGAGTCTGAAGCGCTGTCCACCCAGCTGTCAGGCGCCCTAGACTATGTACTATGAGTACACTTCGTAATATAATCCTCGTGTTTCTGTCCTTCATCTGTTTCCAACTATCCATATTTTTAATTATTTATTTCTTGATATATACGAGAGTTGTAACATTGGTGTACAGGCAGCAGCACGCGTAGCGTTACGGGCGGGTCCTTAATCCTGTGTTCCCTGGAACACCACCCGCCAAATGGTTTAACAACCAGGTACCCATTTTAACTGTTGGGTAAACAGAGGCTACAGTTAAGGTTTGGCGCCCAGTCAATCCTCCCCGGCCAGGATACGAACCCAGGCCAAAGCGCTCGCGAAACACCAGGCGAGTATCTTACCACTACGCCACGGGGACTGCATATGTAAAGTAAACCAAACTATTTACATATTTTGAAGTGGTACATAATGAGACTGGTGATGATGATGGTGTGGTAGTGTGGGGAAGTGGGTAAGGGGGACGTGTTGGTAAGGTAAGAGCATTATCAGGAGAACGTGTCAAGCCATTGCGACGACCAAACCTTGAGGTAGTTTGGTGTGGACTATGTAGCTCTATGGAGAGGATGTGGAGGTAGGATAGGACAGAGGCTAGGAATGGTACCCACCTACTTCCTTGGACGGTCGGGGATTGATCACCGACCATTTAGGGGGTCTGTAATTGTGAAAAGATTAATGTTCTACCGTTAAAACATTACCAATATTGATAATATCCCTACGTAAATTGTCTTAACCACTAGACAGAGTCACTACATAAATTATCTTAATCATTGGACAGAATCACCGTAATATATAATATATTCGCGTACCGTTTTTTTCTGAAAGTTTATTTTCTTTGCGGAGTATTTTGGATGGCGTTCACGAGAGAATGTATAGAGCACACCCAGGGGGAATGTGATCAACCAGGCTGTGATTCCTACGTCAGGCTGCGTGCAACGGTCATCGGCGGGTGGTATGTGAACAAGGGGACACAGGTGGAGACTGAGTACCCACATGAGCCACAGGGACGTTAGAAAGAACTTTTTCAGTGTCAGAGTAGTTAACAGGTGGAATGCATTAGGCAGTGATGTGGTGGAGGCTGACTCCATACACAGTTTCAAATATAGATACGATAGAGCCCAATAGGCTCAGAAATTTGTACACCAGTTGATTGATGGTTAAGAGACGGGACCAAAGAGCCAGAGCTCAATCCCCGCAAGCACAACTAGGTGAGTGTGCTTGCGGATACTCACATACATTTATTTATGTATTTGGTTTGATATCCTCATATAGTTATTGTCTGTTATCCACCGTCTTAAAATGGGTTGATTGACATCTTCAAGGATGAGTCATAGGTATATCAGCAGGTATATCTGCCACTTTTATTCACGGATTTTTATTGATCTGTTATGTGAATTCCAGACCGTTACATGTGGAATTGTTGTATTAGAATGATTACATATTATCTCTTCTCTACCATGATGCCAGGCACCTTCACCTATGACAAGCGTACGGCAACAGTTCTCTGTGCATATTATTGTTGTTTTAGATTCAGCTGCACGGAACAAAAAGTTGCGAGTAGCACGGGCTATGGTGAGCCCGTAGTGGATTTACCTGGCACAGGAGCGGGGCAATAACTTAAAAACATTCAGAGATTCATTTAAAATGATTCATTGAAGCATTTTACAATAGATTCAAGTTCCTCTTTAATATACAAACCTTCTTCTCCACTTTACCTATTTCCTTTGTCATTCTGACTTCACACATACCTTACCTTGCGGTTACCTTGAGGTGATTTCGGGGCTTAGCGTCCCCGCGGCCCGGTCGTCGACCAGGCCTCCTGGTTGCTCGATTGGTCAATCAGGCTGTGGACGCGGCTGCTCGCAGCCTGAAGTATGAGTCACAGCCTGGTTGATCAGGTAGGATCAGACATCATGTGTTCTCTTGTATGAATTTCTTCAAATACTCCAAACATTGCAGTCGACTATTAGGAGGCGATTTATACACAGAACCTTGTTTCTAGATTTTTATTTCCAAGTGTTACATACGGTCTCTGTTGTGGAACACTGCTTCAAGGCAAAGAAAAAGCCTATGACTACAGTAGCTGTTTTAGATGATATGACACTTGTATATGACATGTGTAATTACCTAAGTGTAATTACCTAAGTGTAGTTACAGGATGAGAGCTACGCTCGTGGTGTCCCGTCTTCCCAGCACTCTTTGTCATATACGCTTTGAAACTACTGACGGTCTTGGCCTCCACCACCTTCTTCCCTAACTTGTTCCAACCGTCTACCACTCTGTTTGCGAAAGTAAATTTTCTTATATTTCTTCGGCATCTGTGTTTAGCTAGTTTATATCTATGACCTCTTGTTCTTAAAGTTCCAGGTCTCAGGAATCTTGCCTGTCGATTTTATCAATTCCTGTTACTATTTTGTATGTAGTGATCATATCACCTCTTTTTCTTCTGTCTTCTAGTTTTGGCATATTTATGCCTCTAACCTCTCCTCGTTGCTCTTGCCCTTCAGTTCTGGGAGCCACTTAGTAGCATGTCTTTGCACCTTTTCCAGTTTGTTGATGTGCTTCTTAAGATATGGGCACCACACAACCGCTGCATATTCTAGCTTTGGCCTAACAAAAGTCGTGAACAATTTCTTTAGTATATCGCCATCCATGTATTTAAAAGCAATTCTGAAGTTAGAAAGCGTGGCATAGGCTCCTCGCACAATATTCTTTATGCGGTCCTCAGGTGATAGTTTTCTATCTAGAACCACCCCTAGATCTCTTTCTTTATCAGAATTCTTTAAAGATTTCTCACATAATATATAGGTTGTGTGAGGTCTATGTTCTCCTATTCCACATTCCATAACATGGCATTTATTGGACATAACATGGCATTTATTATATATTTATCATATGTGAGACACGCCTGAGGTGCGTGCAGCTACCATTAGTTAGTCATGGTGGTTCAGACTTCTCTATTGTCAACAAAAAAATACAACTTTTTCTTTTCCTTTCATCAAAATTAATTAACCAGATTTTGGGGAAATTGTTTGGTAATTCATGCTGCATTGATCCATGCACAAGATGTTGTACACCAGCCAATGCTTGCCAGACACAGTCAAGCAGCAGCAAACTTGCCAGACACAGTCAAGCAGCAGCAAACTTGCCAGACACAGTCAAGCACCGGCCAGTTTGGTAGACATAAGACAGAGTGAAGTGAGGGTCTCGGGGAAGCCTCTGGCGCCAGGGAACATTGTGAGAACACCACACACTGAAGGACAACCTTGTCCTAGTTCACAGCTTCCTCTCTCACACTCCCCACCTTCACTAATGCTGCTTCTGCTGCTGCTGCTGCTGCTGCTGCTGCTGCTGCTGCTTCTGCTGCTGCTGCTGCTGCTGCTGCTTCTTCTGCTGCTGCTGCTGCTGCTGCTGCTGCTGCTGCTTCTGCTGCTGCTTCTGCTGCTTCTGCTGCTGCTGCTGCTTCTGCTGCTGCTGCTGCTGCTGCTGCTGCTG
This sequence comes from Procambarus virginalis, assembly GCA_020271785.1. Classification (NCBI taxonomy): domain Eukaryota; kingdom Metazoa; phylum Arthropoda; class Malacostraca; order Decapoda; family Cambaridae; genus Procambarus; species Procambarus virginalis. The sequence goes on along the minus strand of WNGS01166226.1, from coordinate 21,053,836 downwards.
CTGCTTCTGCTGCTGCTGCTGCTGCTGCTGCTTCTGCTGCTTCTGCTGCTGCTGCTGCTTCTGCTGCTGCTGCTGCTGCTGCTGCTGCTTCTGCTGCTGCTGTTTCTGAAGTGGGCCTCAGGGTGTGCGTACTTACCTAGTTATGCTTGCGGGGATTGAGCTTTGTGTGGTCCCGCCTCTCAACTGTCAATCAACTGGTGTACAGATTCCTGAGCCTACTGGGCTTTATCATATCTACATTTGAAACTGTTTATGGAGTCAGCCTTCACCACATCACTGCCTAATGTGTGTATGTGTGTACTTACCTAGTTGTGCTTGTGGGGGTTGAGCTCTGGCTCTTTGGTCCCACCTTTCAACTGTCAACTGGTCAATCAAATTATTCTACGAAGTTACACAATTTTGTGCTCCTCAGTATTTGGCATCATCCAATTTTGGAATTGGCCTGGATCTAAATCCCTCTGAAGACTCAGCTCATGTAACTGAGATATCGTTTCAGCAGGACTTGAAGGGCTTGTTAAGAAGCTATCTCTGTGCCGGTAGTTCGTATATATCTCCAAGCATGCAGTAATGTGGAAAATATTAGTCTTATTACAGCCTTTGCATCAGCCACCTCTACTGTTAAACATTTCAAAAACTGATGTTGATCTATAATAGGAAAGAACTAAAAAGAACATTTTCTTCTTTTAGTTCAAAACATTTAGTTCTGTTGAACTAAAAAGAACAAATTTGTCAAAGGGTATCAATCCAAGCAACAGCCTGGTGGACCAAACTCTCACAAGTCAAGCCTGGCCTCGGGCCGGGCTTGGGGAGTAGAAGTACTCCCAGAACCCCATCAAGCAGGTACATCCATTGTCATCTGCTCAATATAGACAAGGTTAGATATGTTCCACATATACCACTATGGATAATTGAGTGCTCAAGCAGGGAATGCCTGAATGTTTCATTTACAAGAGCAAATTACAGTTGGAAGCAGCAAGAAATACGAGGAGGAGGAGGGGTGAGGCACCAGCCTGGCACTGTAGCACCAGCCACAGTGCCAGCCAAGCCGGTAGGATCATTAGCCGGCGGCAGCAACAACCACCTCTGGTGACACTGGCCTCCCTCCCTCCCTTGACCATTTTTATTTATTTCTTGATATATACGAGAGTTGTAACATTGGTGTACAGGCAGCAGGACGCGTAGTGTTACGGGCGGGTCCTTAATCCTGTGTTCCCTGGAACACCACCCGCCAAATGGTTTAACAACCAGGTACCCATTTTACTGTTGGGTAAACAGAGGCTACAGTTAAGGTTTGGCGCCCAGTCAATCCTCCCCGGCCAGGATACGAACCCAGGCCAAAGCGCTCGCGAAACGCCAGGCGAGTGTGTTACCACTACACCACGGGGACCGAAGTTCGGAGCGGACTGTATGTTTAATTTATAATCACCTGCCTGAAAGGTCTGAGCTGAGTGGACAGCGCTCGTGATTCGTAGTCCTAAGGTTCCGAGTTCGATTCCCGGCGGAGGCGGAAACAAATGGCCAGAGATTCTTCCACCGTGATGCACCTGTTCACCCGCTTGCCTGTCTGCCAGTCCCCAGCTTACCAGTCTACCAGTCCCCAGCTTACCAGTCTACCAGTCCCCAGCTTACCAGTCTACCAGTCACCAGCTTACCAGTCTACCAGTCCCCAGCTTACCAGTCTACCAGTCACCAGCTTACCAGTCGACCAGTCACCAGCTTACCTGACTGTCACCTGACTGTCTCCCACCTTGACAGTGTTGTGTCATCAACACAATAATACTCGAGGAGTCGCTGGTGGCCAAAATCATGCTTTCTCTCCTCGTGACAATTTAGTATGTAAAAATAAAGCCTTTTCACACCCTTAAAAACTCATTCCGTTCAGAATTCTACAAAGTTAGCCAATAGACTTTATACTACGGAGCCGCGGGAACAATCTCCCCGAGAAGCCAGGAAATTGTTCAGGCGATTGTCTAAGTTAATTGTCTTAACAATTGAGACAGACATAACTAGGCTGTTCAAACACCCGCCCCCCCCCCCCCGCCGTGTAAGTCTGGACGAGCTACTCGAGTCTCCTTTGATAATCTTGAAGGCTGAACAATTTCAGATCAGCGCGGGGCTTTGCTAAACCAGAGAGGATAGGAAGAAGAACATTCTTAGCCTGAGAACATTCATTTATTCTAAGAACATACTAAGAACACTCATTTCACATATGTACGTGTCAAATTCTACATAGAACTTGTAGGAATTGTTGTCTGTGAGATGCTTTCTGTGATTCTAAATAATTTATTACATCCTTATTGGCTGAGAATCCCCCGAAGGAATGGCCTATTTTAGCAACCCA
>WNGS01166226.1:21040102-21051470 GCA_020271785.1 Procambarus virginalis | reverse complement strand
TTTGAATTGGTTGTTACAAGGCAGTCCGGTTGTAGTCAGAGGGCTGAGAACCTCTCTGGTGAAAAGTCCATTGGACTTCCCTCTGGTGTTGACTGGGCAGCAAGTGAGCAGGAAGTCAAGAGTTACGGCCAAAGAACGACTTTATGTTCATTGGTGGAGACCAGAAGGTCCAGGATGTGTCACATTCTAACACTGTGGTAGTGAGGGTGAAGGTGAGTTCCACCCGTCACTGCCCAAAGTGTTCCACGCGTCCACCTACCGTCACTGCCCAAAGTGTTCCACGCGTCCACCTACCGTCACTGCCCAAAGTGTTCCACGCGTCCACCTACCGTCACTGCCCAAAGTGTTCCACGCGTCCACCTACCGTCACTGCCCAAAGTGTTCCACGCGTCCACCTACCGTCACTGCCCAAAGTGTTCCACGCGTCCACCTACCGTCACTGCCCAAAGTGTTCCACGCGTCCACCTACCGTCACTGCCCAAAGTGTTCCACGCGTCCACCTACCGTCACTGCCCAAAGTGTTCCACCCGTCCCCCTACGTCACTGCCCAAAGTGTTCCACCCGTCCTACCGTCACTGCCCAAAGTGTTCCACCCGTCCTACCGTCACTGCCCAAAGTGTTCCACGCGTCCACCTACCGTCACTGCCCAAAGTGTTCCACCCGTCCTACCGTCACTGCCCAAAGTGTTCCACCCGTCCTACCGTCACTGCCCAAAGTGTTCCACCCGTCCTACCGTCACTGCCCAAAGTGTTCCACCCGTCCTACCGTCACTGCCCAAAGTGTTCCACCCGTCCTACCGTCACTGCCCAAAGTGTTCCACCCGTCCTACCGTCACTGCCCAAAGTGTTCCACCCGTCCTACCGTCACTGCCCAAAGTGTTCCAGCCGTCCGCGCTGCACCCGCTCTCAAACCCTCCCGAGCACGCCATAAACACCGTCCTCACGATATCACTCACAAGCTACGGGCCAAATATTTTCATCCCTGGTTCCCCCCCCCCCTTTCCATGTCCCTTTCCCCCTCCCCGTTCGCTGTCCCCCTTCCACACCCCTTCCCCCATATGCCGTGCCTTCCCCCCCCCCCTTCCCACCCTCACCCTTCTGGGGGAGGTCAGATAGAAACAGGTGTTCGCTCTCACTTTCAGGGCCCGGAGGTGAAGAATGGCCACCGCCCCGCCCACTCCCCGTCCCCCCCCCTCCTCTTCCATCACTGTATTCCTCTCTTTCCCCGCATCCCTTGTCCCTTACCCGTTCCCTCAGTCCTTCCCACACCCCGTATTCGGAAGTATTTCGTCGTCACTTCGAATAAGGAAAGAAATAAATTAGTAAAGAAATCCAAGCATCATAAAATAACTGAGGCCTTAGGACGGAGCATGTAAGGTGGACAGCCCGCCTGCTCCTCTCTCTCTCTCTCTCTCCCTCTCTCTCTCTGTCATCTCTCTGTCTCTCCTCGTCGCTCTCTCTCTCTCGTCTCTCTATCTCCTCTCTCTCCTCTCTCTCTCTCCTTCTCTCTCTCTCTTCTCCTTCTCCTTCTCTTCTCCTCTTCAATTTCCCCTCCTCATGTCCTAGTCGTACCTCACAGTTAACCTTGCGATGATTTCAGGCTCAAACGTCCCCGAGGCCCGGTCGTCGACAGGCCTCCTCGTTGCTGAACTGGGCAACCAGACTGTCGGTTGGACACGGCAGCTCGCAGCTTGACGTATAGGTCACAGCCTGGTGATCAGTAATCCTTTGGAGGTGTTTATCAAGTTGACGGTTCTCTCTTGAACACTGTGAGGGGTCTGCCAGTTATGTCCCTTATGTGTAGTGGAAGCGTGTAGAACAGTCTATGGCCTCTGATGTGATAGTTCTCTCTTGACACACTGTGAGGGGTCGGCCAGTTATGCCCCTTATGTGTAGCGGAAAGGTGTTGAACAGTCTCGTGGCCACTGATGTTGATAGTTCTCTCCAGAGTACCTGTTGCTTGCACCTCTGCTCTTCAACCGGGGTATTCTGCACATCCTGCCCTGTCTTCTGGTCTCATGAGACGTTATTTCTTTGTACAGGTTTGGGACCAGCCCCACTACTATTTTCTGCAATAGCTGAAACTTATCTTCATTTAATATCATATTATTTTCTGTAGCCCATTAAAAAAACCTGATTTACATCTGATTGGGGAGGTTGCTGTGTTCGCTATATTGTCTACTCTCATAGAAATACTAGTGTCATCTGCAAAGGATGATACAATGATGTAGATTGATGTCACTTGTCTGATCACTATATGAGGATGAAGTCTGGGAAAAAAGAGTACGGGAGCTAGCACAGCTATCATCCCCTTCGGGGACTGAGCACTTCACGGTTGATGGGCCGGATATTATTTTGTTGACTATATACACACATATTGAGTCTTCTGTTTAGTCGGAAAGTTAGATCCATCTGCCTATGTTTCGGGCAATTCCTTTTGCACGCAGTTTTATGTGCAATAACACCATCGTCACATTTGTCGAAGGCTTTTGCGAAATGTGTGTAAATTACGTCAGCGTTGTGTTTGTCTTCCATGGCATCTAAATCCATGTCATAGTGGTCCAACAACTGTGACAGGCAAGAGCGCACTATTCTGAAACCATGTTGTCCATGGTTATGGAGATGCTGTGATCCATGTATTTTTGTGATTGTGTTTATTAGCATTCTCTCAAAGATTTTATGATGTGTGATGTTAGTGCTATCGGTTTATATGGTTTGATACCTGCTTGATGGGGTTCTGGGATTTCTAATCTCCCCAAGCTGGCCCGAGGGTGGCCGGGGCCAAGCTTGACTTATGAGAGTTTGGTCCACCGAGCTGTTGCTTGGGAGCGGCCCGCAGGCCCACATACCCCCACAGCCCGGTTGGTCTGGCACTCTTGAAGAAAACTATCTAGTTTTCCTCTTGAAGATGTCCACGGTTGTCCGGCAATATTTCTTATGCTCGTTGGGAGGGTGCTGTTGAACAACCGTGGACCGCTGCTGTTTATACAGTGTTCTCTGATTATGCCTATGGCACCCTATACTCTTCACTGGTGTTCTATTCTGCATGTCTATCCATATGTCACTCCAGTATGTTGTTGTGTTTACTGTACAGATTTGGGACCTGGCCCTCCAGTATCTTCACGTATGCTACTATAGTGAATATCTCTCGTCTCCTTTCTAGTAAGTTACATTTGGAGAGCTTTGAGACGATCCCCCAATAAGTTAAGGTGCTTTCCGCGCCTTTATTGCCGGCCTTTATGGAGTTGGTGCTATCTCTGCTGTTTAGTATGTCAGAGATAATGCCAGTATTTAGGATTTGCCTCCAAAGGCTGTGAAGGGCCTGCGACAGTGATTATTTATTTTTACCAGTAATTGATGAATATAGAGTTCCAAGGAGTCAGGGCCTGGTGCAGAGTGGCATCAGGCATATTGTCCTATTGCTTCTTCAAAATCGAGTGGGGACAGAGTGACGTCTGATATACATATGATTTGATGGTGGTATCATATTCATGAAAATTCATTTAGGTTATCAATCTTTAGTGTGTTTATTGGCTGCGCTGAATAACAGAGGTCTAGCTGCTTTCCTTGCTATTTCGCTCATTTCTTTGTTGTCCTCTGGCTACGTTCAATCCTTTCGGCAGGGGCCCTGATATACTAGATGTAGTTTTCTAATAATTGATTTTGCAAAGGAGATTTCGGAACATCAAAGTGAAAATAGATGAAATGTTCACACGGAATAATAACAGAACGAGGGGACATGGGTGAAGCTGGAAACTCAGATGAGTCACAGAGATGTTAGGAAGTATTCTTTTAGCGTGAGAGTAGTGGAAAAAGGGAATGCATCTAAGGAGCAGGTTGTGGAAGCAAACTTTATTATAATTTTAAACAAGACATTTAAAACCGGAGTCATTGCTGTAAACAACCAGGTGAGTATGCACGCACGCACGCACGCACGCACGCACACACGCACACACACACACACACACACACACACACACACACACACACACACACACACACACAACACACACACACACACACAGAGGTAGGGCGCTCCAGTGGATAAGGGAGTACCTAAGCAATAGGAAGCAGAGAGTTACAGTGAGGGGTGAGACCTCAGACTGGCGTGAAGTCACCAGTGGAGTCCCACAGGGCTCTGTACTTGGACCTATCCTGTTTCTGATATACGTAAATGATCTCCCAGAGGGTATAGACTCATTCCTCTCAATGTTTGCTGACGACGCCAAAATTATGAGAAGGATTAAGACAGAGGAGGACAGCTTGAGACTTCAAGAAGACCTGGACAAGCTGCAGGAATGGTCGAACAAATGGCTGTTAGAGTTTAACCCAAGCAAATGTAATGTAATGAAGATAGGGGTAGGAAGCAGGAGACCAGATACAAGGTATCATTTGGGAGATGAAATACTTCAAGAGTCAGAGAGAGAGAAAGACCTGGGGGTTGATATCACGCCAGACCTGTCCCCTGAAGCTCATATCAAGAGGATAACATCAGCAGCATATGCCAGGTTGGCTAACATAAGAACGGCCTTTAGAAACTTGTGTAAGGAATCTTTCAGAACATTATATACCACATATGTCAGACCAATCCTGGAGTATGCGGCTCCAGCATGGAGTCCCTATCTAGTCAAGCATAAGACTAAACTGGAAAAGGTTCAAAGGTTTGCCACCAGACTAGTACCCGAGCTGAGAGGTATGAGCTACGAGGAGCGACTGCAGGAATTAAACCTCACTTCGTTGGAAGACAGAAGAGTTAGGGGGGACATGATCACCACATTCAAGATTCTCAGGGGAATCGACAGGGTTGATAAAGACAGGCTGTTTAACACAAGGGGCACACGCACTAGGGGACACAGGTGGAAACTGAGTGCCCAAATGAGCCACAGAGATATTAGAAAGAACTTTTTTAGTGTCAGAGTGGTTGACAAATGGAATGCATTAGGAAGCGATGTGGTGGAGGCTGACTCCATACACAGTTTCAAGTGTAGATATGATAGAGCCCATAGGCTCAGGAAACTGTACACCTGTTGATTGACGGTTGAGAGGCGGGACCAAAGAGCCAGAGCTCAACCCCCGCAAGCACAACTAGGTGAGTACAACAACTAGGTGAGTACACACAGGCGCATGCTGTTTTACGACCTTATTGTCTTACTATCTCACTCTTGCTCTCCACCTCACAATCTCACCATTTCATTGTTTTACTCATCACCTCACCTGTCATACTCACCATCTTACTGTGTTACTCTCACACCTCACTTACTCATTACATGACTGTCCTCCCACCTTACTGCCTCACTGACTTCCGACCTGCCATGCACATTCCTCAAACATTAAATCATTATCCATTCATTCTTACTCTTACACTTTCTTACTTATGTTTAGTAAACTTATTGCAATTCCTCATGTCAGAAATGAGTGGAAGAGGTTGTGTAAGGTGTGTGTGGGAAAAACCTGCTGGGATTGATATAAGAGGAGACTACCAGGGACTTGTACTGAACTAAATTAAAATTTACTGTCTGCAAATTAATTCAACTAAAATCTTTAGCTAGGGTTATAAATCCTAGCTCCTCTTTTGCTAATGACAGATTGTGGGCTGTAAGGGCAGGTGGGTGAATGAACTAGTTGATAAGTTGATTCAAGATCCACCGTCCACCTGCCAACAGGTATCTCACATCAGCTTGTATTTTATACAAGGATAACATTTAATAAATTCAGTTATTTGACTGAACACTGGCTCTGTTTAAATCAGAGATTAAACATACACAGTCTAGCCTAGCACCATAGCTATTAACAGCCAATACACTTATACTATAAACAATTTAAATAGTAAATTGTAAAAGTATGATAAATGACCTGAATGTAGTCTGAGTACTGTTACTGAGTACTAAAATTATATTCAATTAAATGAACTTATATGATTACTTAAAAAATAACTAAGCAAGCAATTGTTAACTTAATTTATATATTCAAGTATATATGCAATGTATTTATATTCAATGTATATGATTAAGTACAGTCAGCTTGACTGAATCTCTTCCAACACTCTGGACACTCATGAGTTTTTGTTTATTTATTGTAACAAAATTTTCTGACACAATGGACACTCATGAGGTCTAGAGCTTGGATAACACTCAACTGCTGTTCTACGATATTAATAAACTCGCTGAAATATGAGGCGTTGCCTCGCTTTATTACCGACAATCAGACTTATAGGATATTAAAGTTATACAAGCATACAATGGCCAATTAATACGCTACTGTAATAACATTCAATAAACTTATCTGAAGCCGGGTGCCTGTCTGACAAGTGTGCCAGACTGAACAACTCTCTTGTAGCGAGTTTAGGCACGATATTTTATATTACAGCGTTGCTGTATGATGATCTGGTAGCGTTGCTACGTGAATTTAACTGCGTTGCAGAAGATAGTTGATGAAGATTAGGAATGAAGGAGGTGGAGACAAGTGTCACTGTGTGCTCCACTTCACTCTTATTTTACATAAATGTTCTAGGATTTTCCTTTGATATATTGTCCAGGTACTTCCCCAGTTCTAGAGAGTGTTCACTGGTGATAATGATATTAGATAAGGTGTCCTTGAGCTGGTAATGTTGCTAAGGATCCATCACGTGTTCACTCAGTTGTAAACAAACGCGCCGTGCCGCGGGGTCTCATGGGCGCTTCTTGTTCCCGAGATGCCCCCCCCTCTCCCTTGAGAGGGGTAACTTTCAATGAATATTGATTGATTATTTTTACAGTCTAGACTTATGATTGAGATAAGATGTGATTATAATAAAATTAGATATAGGATTTACAGATTATAAGTAGTACTTGATAATACTACTGATTCTTATTAAGGATTCGATTTTATCTCTACCGGATATTGCATCAGTGTTCCAATAGATTTTTAAGTAACAAATCCTTCTAGAAGCTTCTGGATCCTTGAGAGATCATGCACAAAGTCACGTAGGCATCTATAGGGCCCTAGCGCGTACGTGATCCAAGTAACATTTTCATCTAGGATCAAGCCATATAATGAATCTATTGTGATTCTGATATGATTTTGATACGATTTTGATATGATATAGATATGATATAGATATGATACATTTCTTAGATGATTATTAGATATGGTGGGTAAAAATTTCCCAGTGTGAGATACCTGGTTGATACCTGGTTGATGGGGTTTGGGAGTTCTTCTACTCCCCAAGCCTGGCCCGAGGCCAGGCTTGACTTGTGAGAGTTTGGTCCACCAGGCTGTTGCTTGGAGCGACCCGCAGGCCCACATATCCGCACACGTGTGAGGTGTTGTCCTCACGGCCTGAGCCTCTGGGGGCTACGGTAAGCCCTCTCAGGGCTTGGCCCGACGTTATTCACTGAAGCTTTTCGGACCATTTAAGAGTTAATGGAACAGGGAACAGACAACGGTGTGTTTCATCCGAAGGTTTCTGACGTTATGTGCTGAGGTCTCTGACACCCTTCCTCAGCTGCCGAGGTCTCTGGCACCCTTCCTCAGCCGCTGAGGTCTCTGGCACCCTTCCTCAGCTGCTGAGGTCTCTGGCACCCTCCCTCAGCTGCTGCTGAGGAAGGGTGCCACTAACAACCTGTCCTTACACTTGATGCACTGCCATTTTGACGCAGTCGACCACAACATAAAACTAATTAAAGGTGGTTTAGCGAAATTCAAACTACCGCATAGTTGACGGTGCTTCAGGGGCCAATAGACAGTTTTTTAACAGTTGTTCAGTTGTTCAAATCTGTATAACAACCACAAGCTTCAAATGAAATCATTTCTATGACACTTTTCTGACACATTAGCATATACAGCATGATACATTTGGGGCCTGGTGGATAGCGCGCAGGACTCGTAATTCTGTGGCGCGGGTTCGATTCCTGTACCAGGCAGAAACAAAGGGGCAAAGTTTCCTTCCTCTGATGCCCATGTTACCTGGCAGTAAATAGGTACTTGGAGTTAGTCAGCTGTCACGGGCTGCTTCCTGGTATGTGTCTGTGTGTGTGGTGTAGAGAGAGAGAGAAAAAGTAGTTAGTAAACAGTTGATTGACAGTTGAGAGGCGGGCCGAAGCAGCAGAGCTCAACCCCCGCAAACACAACTAGGTGAATATATAGTAAAGAATGTGGGCCGGGATTATCTTTAGTTTTCCTAATACAAATAGACAAGTTCCCAAAAATTATACAAATATATCATGTTTTATTGCTATTATAAAATCAATAAATGAACTTAGGAAAAAACTCTGGCGCCGGATGTTTAAGACATAAACTTTACATATAAGGTGTAAGTTTCATGTAAATTGAGTAAACAATGAAAGAGTTATACGAAGATTTATGTAACTTGAAAAATATGTAAAAAATAAAGTCTAAGGTTCTGCCACATGTGGCTGAGGTTGACATCAACCAATTTCCTCCAAACTTGGCACCCTTACAGATAGGCTTACCTGCCGTCACGTGTACAAGGTTCATGCAAATCGTTCGATAAATAAGAAAAAAATCGGAAAAAATTTAACTTAATTGTTTTTAATAAAACAATTTTTTTTTTAATATATGATATTGTGATAGTTGGGATAAACACCTCCAAAGGACACCTGATCAACAAGGCTGTGATTCATACGCCAGGCTGCGAGCAGCCGCGTCCAACAGCCTGGTTGACCAGTCCAGCAACCAGGAGCTTGGTCGACGACCGGGCCGCGGGGACGCTTAGCCCCGAAATCATCTGAAGATAACCTTTGCTGTATTTGTGTTGCCTGCACAGTCTGCTGTGTTTGTGTAGCCTGCACAGTCTGCTGTGTTTGTGAAGCGTGCACACTGTGCTATGTTGTGTAGTGTTTGGTCAAACCTATTGGGCAATGGTTGTATGGTGGCCTCCCCCACCATGCACGTCTAACAGCCCTGCTCTTCCCCGCTCACTTGCAGATCCTGTCGAGATAAAGGAGAAAACTGGCTTCGTTAAAGTCCAGCATCACCTGGATTAGATACTCTACCATCTCCACCTGCCACTCCCCACTCCAACCACTTGGGCTGAACGGTAGAGCGACGGTCTCGCTTCATGCAGGTCGGCGGCGTTCAATCCCCGACCGTCCAAGTGGTTGGGCACCATTCCTTTCCCCCGTCCCATCCCAAATCCTTATCCTGACCCCTTCCCAGTGCTATATAGTCGTAATGGCTTGGCGCTTTCTCGTGATATACCCTCCCTTCCCGCTGGTCCCCTGGACCTAGGGGTCCCTGCCCCCCGTCCCTGTGTAGCGTGGAGTGTCCCTGGCCCCTGGGGCGCTCTAGTGCACCATCCCTTATGTACGCCTTTCATCTTGTTACAAGTAGTTGTATATTAGGACACTAAAACTTGCCCTTAGGGTCAAACGCTCTTTCAAACGACCATAAGTTATAGTTTTGTTGACTATGTACTATCTTATCTTTAGGTTATTTCGGGGCTTAGCATCCTCGCGGCCCGGTCCTCGACCAGGCCTCCTTTTTGTTACACATCCCTCGGGAAGCAGCCCGTAGCAGCTGTCTAACTCCCAGGTACCTATTTACTGCTAGGTAACAGGGGCATCAGAGTGAAAGAAACATTTTGCCCATTTGTCTCCGCCTCCACCGGGGATCGAACCCGGAACCTCAGGACTACGAGTATGAAGCGCTGTCCACCCAGCTGTGGGGCGCCCTAGACTATGTACTATGAGTACACATCGTAATATAATCCTCGTGTTTCTGTCCTTCATCTGTTACCTGGTTGATACCTGCTTGATGGGGTTCTGGGAGTTGTTCTACTCCCCAAGCCCGACCCGAGGCCAGGCTTGACTTGTGAGAGTTTGGTCCACCAGGCTGTTGCTTGGAGCGGCCCGCAGGCCCACATACCCACCACAGCCCGACTGGTCCGGAACTCCTTGGAGGACAACTATCCATATTTTTATTTATTTATTTCTTGATATATAGCAGAGTTGTAACATTGGTGTACAGGCAGCAGGACGCGTAGCGTTACGGGCGGGTCCTTAATCCTGTGTTCCCTGGAACACCACCCGCCAAATGGTTTAACAACCAGGTACCCATTTTACTGTTGGGTAAACAGAGGCTACAGTTAAGGTTTAGTGCCCGGTCAATCCTCCCCGAGCAGGATACGAACCCAGGCCAAAGCGCTCGCGAAACACCAGGCGAGTATCTTACCACTACGCCACGGGGACTGCATATGTAAAGTAAACCAAACTATTTACATATTTTGAAGTGGTACATAATGAGGCTGGTGATGATGATGGTGTGGTAGTGTGGGTAAGTGGGTAAGGGGGACGTATTGGGTCAGGTAAGAGCATTATCAGGAGAACGTGTCAAGCCATTGCGACGACCAACCTTGAGGTAGTTTGGTGTGGACTATGTAGCTCTATGGAGAGGATGGGGAGGTAGGATAGGACAGAGGCTAGGAATGGTACCCACCTGCTTCCTTGGACGGTCGGGGATTGATCACCGACCATTTAGGGGTCTGTAATTGTGAAAAGATTAATGTTCTACCGTTAAAACATTACCAATATTGGATAATATCCCTACGTAAATTGTCTTAACCACTAGACAGAGTCACTACATAAATTATCTTAATCATTGGACAGAATCACCGTAATATATATATATTCGCGTACCGTTTTTTTCTGAAAAGTTTAATTTCTTTGCGAAATATTTTGGATGGCGTTCACGAGGGAATGTATAGAGCACACCCGGGGGAATGTGATCAACCAGCTGTGATTCCTACGTCAGCTGCGTGTCAACGGTCATCGGCGGGTGGTATGTGACCAAGGGGACCAGGTGGAGACTGAGTACCCACATGAGCCACAGGGACGTTAGAAAGAATTTTTCAGTGTCAGAGTAGTTAACAGTGTGAATGCACTAGGCAGTGATGTGGTGGAGGCTGACTCCATACACAGTTTCAAATGTAGATATGATAGAGCCCAATAGGCTCAGGAATTGTACACCAGTTGATTGATGGTTAAGAGACGGGACCAAAGAGCCAGAGCTCAATCCCCGCAAGCACAACTAGGTGAGTGTGCTTGCGAATACTCCACATTTATTTATGTTTTTGGTTTGATATCCTCATATATAGTTATTGTCGGTTATCCACCGTCTTAAAATGGGTTATTGACATCTTCAAGGATGAGTCATAGGTATATCAGCAGGTATATCTGCCACTTTTTATTCACGGATTTTATTGTGATCTGTTATGTGAATTCCAGACCGTTGCATGTGGAATTGTTGTATTAAATGATTACATATTATCTCTTCTCTACCATGATGCCAGGCACCTTCACCTATGACAAGCGTACGGCAACAGTTCTCTGTGCATATTATTGTTGTTTTAGATTCAGCTGCACGGAACAAAA
>WNGS01166226.1:21017187-21040077 GCA_020271785.1 Procambarus virginalis | reverse complement strand
AGAGATAGATATGGTGCTGTCAAGATTCGGTTCTTTCAACAGATAAAGGCCACAACCTCCTTAACAATCTTCCTTTATTAAATTATAGGATGCTTGGAGTTCAGAAGAGGAAGTTGAAAATATTCCGAAGGATACCTGATTATCAGAGCTGAAACACGTACGTCAGACTGCATGCAGCGCGACGACGAACACCTTGGTTGAACCAGATATTCGGATAAAGGGCCAGGCCGGAGGACCATGGCTCTCGCATAGCACACGAACTGTATGCTAATGTTAAGCAAGGTGTGTGCGTACTCACCTAATTGGACTCACCTAATTGGCTTGTGGGGGTTGAGCTCTGGCTCTTTTGGGTCCCGCTTTTCTTCAACTGTCAATCAACTGGTGTACAGATTCCTGGACCTACTGGGCTCTATCATATCTACAATTTGAAACTGTTGTATGGAGTTAGCCTCCACCACATCAATGGTGTCCTAGTGCATTCCATTCACCTAACAACTCTGGAACACGGGACGTTAGAAAGAACTTAGAATATTAGAAAGACACACCCACCAAGTGTAAGTGATGTACGTATACACAGTCTTAAATGAGTCATACAAGTGACTAACATTTGGAAGATGACACATTCCAGGCGGGTGGGTTAGCCCAGCTGAAGCTGACATATTTCATTCTATTGTCCAACTCTCCACGAAAGAACATATTCCAGGCAAGTTTCTAACTCCTCCTGGAAAGGACATGCTCCAGGCGAGTGGCTAACTCTCCTGGAAGCCGACATAAAATACGAGCCGAGTGTGTGTCCTGAGGATTCCTCCCACCGGGCGACAGGAGATAGATGGCATCTTTAGAATGTCTTTATGAAAGTCCATATACGTTTGTTCGTGCGGCTGAAAAAAAACCACCAATCGTTCACGGAGGATTTGTGTGTATGACTGAACATCGCCTCGAACACGCGGCCCGTTTTCCGCATACCTAAACGTCAGACAAGAGTCGGATACATGTATCAAGTGAGGCGGAACTTTTCCCTGGACACACATCGGTATATGGTTTTCCCTCGGCTGTGGATTGCGTTGTTGGTGTTGCCTAAATGTAGAACCTAAATGGGAAAACAAATTGCTCTGAACGGGATGGCGTTCGAGGCCTGGCTTGACTGTTGTGTGTATTTTCTATTTTCATTCTCCCCATGTGTTTTTTGGCAATATGTATTGTGTTTCTGCTCGTAGCCGTATCGAGAGAGAGAGAGGAGAGAGAGAGAGGGGGGGGGGGGAGACGGGGAGAGAGAGAGAGAGGGGAGAAGGAGAGGGGGGGAGGAGAGAGAGAGGAGGGGGGGGGGGGGAGAGGAGAGAGAAAGGAAGAGAGAGGAGAGAGAGAGGGAGAGAGGGGGGGGGATGGAGATGGGGATAGAAGGGGGGGGGAGAGGGAGAAAGCAGGTTACCTTAAGTTACCTTATGTGCTTCCGGACTAGTGTCCCCGCGGCCCGTCGTCGACCAGGCCTCCTGGTTCTGGACTGATCAACCACTTTAAACGCGGCTGTTTCCAGCCTGACTAAGAGTTCACAGCCTGTTTGATACATAGTCTCCTTTTGGAGTCGCCTTTATCCATTCTCTCTTGAACACTATAGGAGGTTCGGCCAGTTAGCCCGCTTATATGTGTAGTGGAAGCGTGTGTTGAACAGTTTCGGGCCACTGATGTTGATATTGTTCTCTCTCAGAGTACCTGTTCAAGCCTCTTCTGCTTTTGGGTCAACTGTCACCTTGCTTTTCAACGGGGGTATTCTGCACATCCTGCCATGTCTTCTGGTCTCATGTGATGTTATTTCTGTGTGCACGTTTGGGACCAGCCCCTCCATTATTTTCCGCGTGTAAATTATTATGTATCTCTCCCGCCTGCGCTCAAGGGAGTACAGATTTAGGTTCTTTAGTCGGTCCCAGTAGTTTAGATGTTTTACTGAGTGGATTCTAGCAGTAAAGGATCTCTGCACGCTCTGCAGGTCAGCAATTTCTCCAGCTTTGAAAGGGGCTGTCATTGTGCAGCAGTACTCCACTCTAGAGAGCACAAGCGTTTTGAAAAGTATCATCATCGGTATAGCATCTCTTAGTGTGAAAAGTTCTTGTTATCCAACCTGTCATTTTTCTTGCAGTTGTGACGGCTACTTTATTGTGTTCTTTAAAGGTAAGGTCTTCCGACATGAATACACCCAGATCCTTTACATTGCCTTTTCGTTCTATGTTATGATTTGCCTGAGTTTTGTACGTTGTTTCTGTTTTTATATTTTCAATTTTTCCATAGCGCATGAGCTGGAACTTGTCTTCGTTAAACACCATATTATTTTCTGTAGCCCATAGAAAGACCTGATCTACATCTGACTGGAGGTTTGCTGTGTCCTCTATGTTGCCTACTCTCATGAAGATCCTGGTGTCATCTGCAAAGGATGATACAGTGCTATAGGTTGTGTTCTTGTCTATGTCGGATATGAGGATGAGAAAAAGTACTGGAGCAAGCACAGTACCCTGGGGGACTGAGCTCTTCACGGTTGATGGGCTGTCGATCATTGGTGCGGTGGTCACGGTACTGTGTACGTTTAGGGGTGATCCTGGACGGCATGGGTTCGAATCCTGGCCGGGTCAAAGAGTTCTTAGTGATATATGGCTTGCGCGTTTTATGCAGCTTTCTCATATATATATATATATATATATATATATATATATATATTATATATATATATATATATATATATATATATATATGTCGTACCTAGTAGCCAGAACGCACTTCTCAGCCTACTATGCAAGGCCCGATTTGCATAATAAGCCAAGTTTTCATGAATTAATTGTTTTTCGACTACCTAACCTAACCTAACTTTTCGGCTACCTAACCTAACCTAACCTATAAAGATAGGATAGCTAAATATATATATATTCACTCAAACTCATTCATCTGCTTGTCTAACCTACGCTTGAAACAATCAAGTGATCCCCCCGTCTCTTACGTTGGTAGGTAATTTGTTGGATCAACCAGCCTATTACAAATTCAGTCTTTACTCAGCTCATACTTGAATCTGAAGCCAATGCTGTAAATCAACATCATGAAAGGCATTGCATAAGGAATTTAATACCATTTTAAACCACTGAGCGTGGCGTGTGTATAACAGTAAGGGGATAACTTAGGAAGACTAGCTGTGTACTCGTGTGTTAGCTGTGTACTCGTGTGTTAGCTGTGTACTCGTGTGTTAGCTGTGTACTCGTGTGTTAGCTGTGTACTCGTGTGTTAGCTGTGTACTCGTGTGTTAGCTGGGTACTCGTGTGTTAGCTGTGTACTCGTGTGTTAGCTGTGTACTCGTGTGTTAGCTGTGTACTCGTGTGTTAGCTGTGTACTCGTGTGTTAGCTGTGTACTCGTGTGTTAGCTGTGTACTCGTGTGTTAGCTGTGTACTCGTGTGTTAGCTGTGTACCCGTGTGTTAGCTGTGTACTCGTGTGTTAGCTGTGTACTCGTGTGTTAGCTGTGTACTCGTGTGTTAGCTGTGTACTCGTGTGTTAGCTGTGTACTCGTGTACTAGCTGTGTACTCGTGTGCTAGCTGTGTACTCGTGTACTAGCTGTGTACTCGTGTGCTAGCTGTGTACTCGTGTACTAGCTGTGTACTCGTATACTAGCTGTGTACTCGTGTACTAGCTGTGTACTCGTGTACTAACTGTGTACTCGTGTACTAGCTGTGTACTCGTGTACTAGCTGTGTACTCGTGTGCTAGCTGTGTACTCGTGTACTAGCTGTGTACTCGTGTACTAGCTGTGTACTCGTGTACTAGCTGTGTACTCGTGTACTAGCTGTGTACTCATGTACTAGCTGTGTACTCGTGTACTAGCTGTGTACTCGTTTACTAGCTGTGTACTCGTGTACTAGCTGTGTACTCGTGTACTAGCTGTGTACTCGTGTACTAGCTGTGTACTCGTGTACTAGCTGTGTACTCGTGTACTAGCTGTGTACTCGTGTACTAGCTGTGTACTCGTGTACTAGCTGTGTACTCGTGTACTAGCTGTGTACTCGTGTGCTAGCTGTGTATTCGTGTACTAGCTGTGTACTCGTGTACTAGCTGTGTACTCGTGTGTTAGCTGTGTACTCGTGTGTTAGCTGTGTACTCGTGTGTTAGCTGTGTACTCGTGTGCTAGCTGTGTACTCGTGTTAGCTGTGTATTCGTGTGCTAGCTGTGTACTCGTGTACTAGCTGTGTACTCGTGTGTTAGCTGTGTACTCGTGTGTTAGCTGTGTACTCGTGTGTTAGCTGTGTACTCGTGTGTTAGCTGTGTACTCGTGTGTTAGCTGTGTACTCGTGTGTTAGCTGTGTACTCGTGTGTTAGCTGTGTACTCGTGTGTTAGCTGTGTACTCGTGTGTTAGCTGTGTACTCGTGTGTTAGCTGTGTACTCGTGTACTAGCTGTGTACTCGTGTGTTAGCTGTGTACTCGTGTGTTAGCTGTGTACTCGTGTGTTAGCTGTGTACTCGTGTGTAGCTGTGTACTCGTGTGTTAGCTGTGTACTCGTGTTAGCTGTGTACTCGTGTACTAGCTGTGTACTCGTGTGTTAGCTGTGTACTCGTGTGTTAGCTGTGTACTCGTGTGTAGCTGTGTACTCGTGTGTTAGCTGTGTACTCGTGTACTAGCTGTGTACTCGTGTGTTAGCTGTGTACTCGTGTGTTAGCTGTGTACTCGTGTGTTAGCTGTGTACTCGTGTGTTAGCTGTGTACTCGTGTGTTAGCTGTGTACTCGTGTGTTAGCTGTGTACTCGTGTGTTAGCTGTGTACTCGTGTGTTAGCTGTGTACTCGTGTGTTAGCTGTGTACTCGTGTGTTAGCTGTGTACTCGTGTACTAGCTGTGTACTCGTGTACTAGCTGTGTACTCATGTACTAGCTGTGTACTCGTGTACTAGCTGTGTACTCGTGTGTTAGCTGTGTACTCGTGTACTAGCTGTGTACTCGTGTACTAGCTGTGTACTCGTGTACTAGCTGTGTACTCGTGTACTAGCTGTGTACTCGTGTGCTAGCTGTGTACTCATGTACTAGCTGTGTACTCATGTACTAGCTGTGTACTCGTGTGCTAGCTGTGTACTCGTGTACTAGCTGTGTACTCGTGTGCTAGCTGTGTACTCGTGTGCTAGCTGTGTACTCGTGTGTTAGTTGTGTACTCGTGTACTAGCTGTGTACTCGTGTACTAGCTGTGTACTCATGTACTAGCTGTGTACTCATGTACTAGCTGTGTACTCATGTACTAGCTGTGTACTCGTGTACTAGCTGTGTACTCGTGTACTAGCTGTGTACTCGTGTACTAGCTGTGTACTCGTGTACTAGCTGTGTACTCGTGTACTAGCTGTGTACTCGTGTGTTAGCTGTGTACTCATGTACTAGCTGTGTACTCGTGTACTAGCTGTGTACTCGTGTACTAGCTGTGTACTCGTGTACTAGCTGTGTACTCGTGCACTAGCTGTGTACTCGTGTACTAGCTGTGTACTCGTGTACTAGCTGTGTACTCGTGTACTAGCTGTGTACTCGTGTACTAGCTGTGTACTCGTGTACTAGTTGTGTACTCGTGTACTAGCTGTGTACTCGTGTACTAGCTGTGTACTCGTGTGCTAGCTGTGTACTCGTGTACTAGCTGTGTACTCGTGTACTAGCTGTGTACTCGTGTACTAGCTGTGTACTCGTGTGTTAGCTGTGTACTCGTGTACTAGCTGTGTACTCGTGTACTAGCTGTGTACTCGTGTACTAGCTGTGTACTCGTGTGCTAGCTGTGTACTCGTGTGCTAGCTGTGTACTCGTGTGTTAGCTGTGTACTCGTGTGTTAGCTGTGTACTCGTGTGTTAGCTGTGTACTCGTGTGTTAGCTGTGTACTCGTGTGTTAGCTGTGTACTCGTGTGTTAGCTGTGTACTCGTGTGCTAGCTGTGTACTCGTGTGCTAGCTGTGTACTCGTGTACTAGCTGTGTACTCGTGTGTTAGCTGTGTACTCGTGTGTTAGCTGTGTACTCGTGTGTTAGCTGTGTACTCGTGTGTTAGCTGTGTACTCGTGTGTTAGCTGTGTATTCGTGTACTAGCTGTGTACTCGTGTACTAGCTGTGTACTCGTGTACTAGCTGTGTACTCGTGTGTTAGCTGTGTACTCGTGTGTTAGCTGTGTACTCGTGTGTTAGCTGTGTACTCGTGTGTTAGCTGTGTACTCGTGTACTAGCTGTGTACTCGTGTGCTAGCTGTGTACTCATGTACTAGCTGTGTACTCGTGTGCTAGCAGTGTACTCATGTACTAACTGTGTACTCGTGTGCTAGCTGTGAGTAAAGCTTCACTCTTCTAACAATCAATAACTTTGTCGACCTTAAAGTTGTGGATGGAGGTGGCTTCCAGAACGTCTTCCCTCAGTGCATTCCACATGTTGTACAGGGTATACTGGTGACGGGTAACATGCCACTCACGGAACTGCTTACATTCCACTGTGTACAGAACACCGCCTCATGTTCCTGTCACGACTGTATTGTGGGTGAGTGTGTGTTTAGGGTTGGTCGCTGCTCGTCCAGTGGTCTCTACTGCCACCCTCCCCCTCATTTTCTCCTCTTCCTCCTCATCTTCCCCCTCCTCATCTTCCCCTCCTCATCTTCCTCCTCCTCATCTTCCCCCTCCTCATCTTCCAGTCATGGCCGGAACACCTCGCTAATATCTGCCTACCAGTGGGCCGGGTTGGTAGTCCGGGTCATGGTGTAGAGCAAGCTGGCTGGCCTGTTGTATGTGAAGAGGGAGGTTTGCCTTGTGTTGGTTCCGGGGATCAATGTCCCTGCTGGTCGGTCGCTAACCACCTGGTTGATGATCTGGTCAGCCAGGCTGCCGCTGTGGCTGGCAGTCTCATGCATGAATCACAACCCAGTTCATCAGGTGTGCTCTGTGCTCTGGAGGTCTGTATCAAGTTGTCTTTCGAACACCATACGGCCAGTAATGGCTCCCTTCCTCCTGAGGTTTACTAACGTCAAAGAAACGGGTAATGTAAAGTGTCTTCGCCTAACCTACCAGAGGACCCAAAACAGATAACGGGACAGTACGTCACTTTCGCCAGCCGCCTCCATTTTCTAGTATGACAATGTTTGGCCTTATGTGACGCATACGAGCGATATGTGACGTTCTTCGTAGGAGGACAGGTTGTAGGACGGAAGGTTGTAGGACGGAAGGTTGTAGGAGGAAAGGTTGTAGGAGGAAAGGTTGTAGGAGGACAGGGTGTATGAGGACAGGTTGAGTAATGCCCATTATGTTTAGAAAGGCGGGGGGTAGGTGTTGAAAACTCTTGCTACTTTAATTTTGATACAAATTGTCTCTCTCATGCCTATTTTACCCGGAGTTCAATAAGGATTGCGGGAAACAAAGAACAGGACCAGAAAGCCTGGAAAAGTTTCATTGAATTACGAACGGAGGACAACAGAAATGCACGAAAGAAAGACAAATGATTACCTGCGAGTCGGAAGGGAAGCCGAGAGGCAATTCGGAGCCAACATTTTGGCAAAAGCTAAGTACCAACCAAAGCTGTTCAACAGCCATATAAGGTGAAAAACAACAGTGAGAAATGATGTATTATTAACAAATATTTGTATTTTTGTATGTGATCACTTTGAAGAGACAAGGTGGAATTCTCAGGGAAAAATAACAAGGAGGCATGTGAAGTACTCAAAAGACTTCAGATCTTTAAAAAAGCAACATGACGACCAGGTTTACAAGACCCGAGGTCAGAGGTTATACTCGACGACGTGAAGGAGGTAAAAAAAAAAATACCTGTAGGAACTAGATACAACCAAAACAATAGGACCAGACTTAATATCACCGTAGCTGTTAAAGAAGGCAGTAGAGGTGCTTTGCCACCCAATAACTAAAGTTTTCAATACAACACGCGAGACTGGAAACCTTCCGGAATTCAAGAAAACGCGAACATAATCCCAATATTTATGAAATGGGAGAGAGGCAAGAGGTTAGTGCAGACCCGTGTCGCTGACAAGTATTCATATAAAGTGCTGGAAAAGGTAATCAGGTTGAGAATAGAGAGTTAAGAGAATAATTGAACTCCTGGAGAGGAAAATAAGAAAAAATCCAGTGTATTGAAAGAGGGGCGTCAGGGAATGAACCTCTGAACAACAGAGCCAGAGTGCATGGGGGGGGGGGAATTGTGTGGGAAACCCTTGTTTGGCTTCAGTGGAAGCCTCGGGAGTCCTTGAGGGTGCAGTAGTACCCCAGGTTGCGATTCTTTTGACCATGTCGTGGCGTACTCGTCTAGAGCGTGTGTTTGGGAATACCTAGCGCGTAGGTTCGAATCCTTTACATGGCTACTGTGGATTTTCCCACTGATATATCACGATAATGATATAGCAAGCAGTGATAACTGGGAAGACACTGCTTCGGACAAGTGCCTGAATATCAGCCCCAAGTGGTGATCTGCCTGAAGGTCAGATAACAGAAACTCACATAATTGAGCTTTTGAGTTGGATATTTCCTCCACACCTTGGAGGAAACTAGATTGTTTCCTCCAAGGAGTGCCGGACCAACCGGGCTGTGGTGGGTATGTGGGTCTGCGGGCCGCTCCAAGCAACAGCCTGGTGGACCAAACTCCCACAAGTCACTTGGGGAGTAGAAAAACTCCCAGAACCCCATCAAACATGTATCAAGCAGGAATGTAAAAAGTAAGGAGTACTGCAAGAAGTAGCTCCAAGCTCCAAGAGTAGTCAAATGGTTGCTAGAATTCAGTCCCGCCAAGTGTAAGGTAATGAAGATAAGCAAGGGAAAAAAGAGACCAAGTGACCTACACCACAATAGCAAGGCAGCTGCAGGAGTCAGAGAGAAAAAGGGCTGTGGTGGGTATGTGGGCCTGCGGGCCGCTCAAAGCAACAGCCTGGTGGACCAAGCCGTCACAAGTCGAGCCTGGCCTCGGGCCGGGCTTGGGGAGTAGAAGAACTCCCAGAACCCCATCAAGCAGGTATCTAGCAGGAAGGATTTGGGAGTGGATATAATTACAAAACTCTCATCACGACCACACACAAATACAGTAACATCAGCAGCATACGAGATGCTGGCAAATATTTGAATGTAGTTTAGAAAATTAAACTAGGGGCTCTTTCAAAGCAATCTACACAACCTTTGTTAGACCAATCTTTGAATATGCAACACCTGCCTGGCATCTGCACCTTGAGAATCATAGAACCAAAATTGAAAAAGTTCAAAGATTTACAACAAAATTAGTACCAGAGAACATCAGGAATAAGGAAAGGTTAACGAAACTAGACGTCACAACCCAGGGGGAGAGAAGAAACAAAGAAGGCATGATCACAACATACAAGAGAATACAGGAAATTGACATCGTGGACAAGAGCAACCTCTCAATATGACAGAAAGGAGGACGAGAGGACATAAATGGATAGTGGAAACGCAAACGAGTCGAAGTAGTGTAAAGACATTCTCGCACCGTGCACGAGTAGTCAACAAGTGGAAAGCCTTGAAAGAAGAAGTTGTGGAAGCCGCCTCCATCCACACCTTTAAGGCCAGATTCAACAGAGAAATCAGAAGCCAGAATAGATATCAACCAAGTATCAACCAGATAAACTTACTGCACAAGAGGTGCATTGAGACTAGTATAGGCGGGGCATAAACAACCAGACCTCACTTCCCGAAGACACAGATAGGTAAACATTGATAGGTAAGCAGTGATAGGTAAATGCGTATAGGTAAGTACGATATTCATCTCCTCACTCTGGCTCTTCCAGACGCTGATGGTGTCCAGCTTCCGCCACCTGAGGCTCTTTTGTCTTGGTGAGCCCACTCTCGTGGGACACCCCAGTTGCCTCTGCACCTGCCTCTCTAGCTGCCTCTGTAACTGTCTGTCGCTGTCACTGTAGCTGTCACTGTAACTGTCTCTGTCGCTGTCACTGTAGCTGTCTCTGTAGCTGTCACTGTAGATGTCTCTGTAACTGTCTCTGTCACTGTCACTGTCGCTGTCACTGTAGCTGTCACTGTAGCTGTCTCTGTAGCTGTCGCTGTAGCTGTCACTGTAGCTGTCACTGTAGCTGTCTCTGTAGCTGTCACGGTCGCTGTCACTGTAGCTGTCTCTGTAGCTGTCACTGTCTCTGTAGCTGTCACTGTAGCTGTCACTGTAGCTGTCACTGTCACTGTCTCTGTAGCTGTCTCTGTAGCTGTCTCTGTAGCTGTCACTGTCGCTGTCACTGTAGCTGTCACTGTAGCTGTCTCTGTAGCTGTCACTGTCACTGTAGCTGTCGTTGTCACTGTATCTGTAGCTGTCACTGTCACTGTAGCTGTCTCTGTCGCTGTCACTGTAGCTGTCACTGTAGCTGTCACTGTAGCTGTCTCTGTAGCTGTCTCTGTAGCTGTCACTGTAGCTGTCTCTGTAGCTGTCACTGTAGCTGTCTCTGTAGCTGTCACTGTAGCTGTCACTGTAGCTGTCTCTGTAACTGTCACTGTAGCTGTCACTGTAGCTGTCACTGTAGCTGTCTCTGTAGCTGTCACTGTAGCTGTCACTGTAGCTGTCACTGTAGCTGTCACTGTAGCTGTCTCTGTAGCTGTCACTGTAGCTGTCTCTGTAGCTGTCACTGTAGCTGTCTCTGTAGCTGTCACTGTAGCTGTCACTGTAGCTGTCACTGTAGCTGTCTCTGTAGCTGTCACTGTAGCTGTCTCTGTAGCTGTCACTGTAGCTGTCACTGTAGCTGTCACTGTAGCTGTCTCTGTAGCTGTCACTGTAGCTGTCTCTGTAGCTGTCACTGTAGCTGTCTCTGTAGCTGTCACTGTAGCTGTCACTGTAGCTGTCACTGTAGCTGTCTCTGTAGCTGTCACTGTAGCTGTCACTGTAGCTGTCTCTGTAGCTGTCACTGTAGCTGTCACTGTAGCTGTCACTGTAGCTGTCTCTGTAGCTGTCTCTGTAGCTGTCACTGTCGCTGTCACTGTAGCTGTCTCTGTAGCTGTCACTGTAGCTGTCACTGTAGCTGTCACTGTAGCTGTCACTGTAGCTGTCTCTGTCGCTGTCACTGTAGCTGTCACTGTCGCTGTCACTGTAGCTGTCACTGTAGCTGTCACTGTAGCTGTCACTGTAGCTGTCACTGTCGCTGTCACTGTCGCTGTCTCTGTCGCTGTCACTGTAGCTGTCACTGTAGCTGTCACTGTAGCTGTCACTGTAGCTGTCACTGTCGCTGTCACTGTAGCTGTCACTGTCGCTGTCACTGTAGCTGTCACTGTAGCTGTCACTAGCTGTCACTGTCGCTGTCTCTGTAACTGTCGCTGTCACTGTCGCTGTCTCTGTAGCTGTCACTGTAGCTGTCACTGTCGCTGTCACTGTAGCTGTCACTGTAGCTGTCTCTGTAGCTGTCTCTGTAGCTGTCACTGTCGCTGTCACTGTCGCTGTCTCTGTAGCTGTCACTGTAGCTGTCACTGTCGCTGTCACTGTAGCTGTCACTGTAGCTGTCACTGTAGCTGTCACTGTAGCTGTCACTGTCGCTGTCTCTGTAGCTGTCTCTGTAGCTGTCACTGTCGCTGTCACTGTCGCTGTCTCTGTAGCTGTCACTGTAGCTGTCTCTGTCGCTGTCACTGTAGCTGTCACTGTAGCTGTCACTGTAGCTGTCACTGTCGCTGTCTCTGTAACTGTCACTGTAGCTGTCACTGTCGCTGTCACTGTCGCTGTCTCTGTAGCTGTCACTGTCGCTGTCACTGTCGCTGTCTCTGTAACTGTCACTGTAGCTGTCACTGTAGCTGTCACTGTCGCTGTCACTGTCGCTGTCACTGTAGCTGTCACTGTAGCTGTCACTGTCGCTGTCACTGTCGCTGTCACTGTAGCTGTCACTGTAGCTGTCACTGTCGCTGTCATTGTAGCTGTCACTGTAGCTGTCACTGTAGCTGTCACTGTCGCTGTCACTGTAGCTGTCACTGTAGCTGTCTCTGTAGCTGTCACTGTCGCTGTCACTGTCGCTGTCACTGTAACTGTCACTGTAGCTGTCACTGTCGCTGTCACTGTAGCTGTCACTGTAGCTGTCACTGTAGCTGTCATTGTAACTGTCACTGTAGCTGTCACTGTAGCTGTCTCTGTAGCTGCCTCTGTAGCTGTCACTGTAGCTGTCACTGTAGCTGTCACTGTCGCTGTCTCTGTAGCTGTCACTGTCGCTGTCACTGTAGCTGTCACTGTCGCTGTCACTGTCGCTGTCTCTGTAGCTGTCACTGTCGCTGTCACTGTCGCTGTCTCTGTAACTGTCACTGTAGCTGTCATTGTAACTGTCACTGTAGCTGTCACTGTAGCTGTCTCTGTAGCTGCCTCTGTAGCTGTCACTGTAGCTGTCACTGTAGCTGTCTCTGTAGCTGTCACTGTAGCTGTCACTGTAGCTGTCACTGTCGCTGTCACTGTCGCTGTCTCTGTAGCTGTCACTGTCGCTGTCACTGTCGCTGTCTCTGTAACTGTCACTGTAGCTGTCATTGTAGCTGTCACTGTAGCTGTCATTGTAGCTGTCACTGTAGCTGTCACTGTAGCTGTCACTGTAGCTGTCACTGTCGCTGTCACTGTCGCTGTCACTGTAACTGTCACTGTAGCTATCACTGTAGCTGTCACTGTAGCTGTCACTGTAGCTGTCACTGTCGCTGTCACTGTAGCTGTCACTGTAGCTGTCACTGTAGCTGTCACTGTAGCTGTCATTGTAACTGTCACTGTAGCTGTCACTGTCGCTGTCTCTGTAGCTGTCACTGTAGCTGTCTCTGTAACTGTCATTGTAACTGTCACTGTAGCTGTCACTGTAGCTGTCACTGTAGCTGTCACTGTAGCTGTCACTGTCGCTGTCACTGTCGCTGTCTCTGTAGCTGTCACTGTCGCTGTCTCTGTAGCTGTCACTGTCGCTGTCACTGTCGCTGTCTCTGTCGCTGTCACTGTCGCTGTCACTGTCGCTGTCACTGTCGCTGTCTCTGTAGCTGTCACTGTCGCTGTCACTGTCGCTGTCTCTGTCGCTGTCACTGTCGCTGTCACTGTCGCTGTCACTGTCGCTGTCACTGTAGCTGTCACTGTCGCTGTCTCTGTAGCTGTCACTGTCGCTGTCACTGTCGCTGTCTCTGTCGCTGTCACTGTAGCTGTCTCTGTAACTGTCGCTGTCACTGTCGCTGTCACTGTCGCTGTCACTGTAGCTGTCTCTGTCGCTGTCACTGTCGCTGTCTCTGTAACTGTCACTGTAGCTGTCGCTGTCACTGTCGCTGTCACTGTAGCTGTCACTGTAGCTGTCACTGTAGCTGTCACTGTCGCTGTCACTGTCGCTGTCACTGTCGCTGTCACTGTAGCTGTCACTGTCGCTGTCACTGTAGCTGTCACTGTAGCTGTCACTGTCGCTGTCACTGTAGCTGTCACTGTAGCTGTCACTGTAGCTGTCACTGTCACTGTCGCTGTCACTGTAGCTGTCACTGTCGCTGTCGCTGTCACTGTAGCTGTCACTGTCGCTGTCACTGTAGCTGTCTCTGTAGCTGTCTCTGTAACTGTCTCTGTCGCTTTCACTGTAGCTGTCACTGTAGCTGTCACTGTCGCTGTCACTGTAGCAGTCTCTGTAGCTGTCACTGTCGCTGTCACTGTCGCTGTCACTGTAGCTGTCACTGTAGCTGTCTCTGTAGCTGTCACTGTAGCTGTCACTGTAGCTGTCACTGTAGCTGTCACTGTAGCTGTCTCTGTAGCTGGCACTGTAGCTGTCACTGTAGCTGTCTCTGTAGCTGTCACTGTTCTCTTTTGAACACTGTGAGGGGTCGTCCAATTATGTCCCTTATGTGTAGTGGAAGCGTGTTGAACAGTCTCGGGCCTCAGATGTTGATAGTTCTCTCTTGAACACTGTGAGGGGTCGGCAGTTATGTCCCTTATGTGTAGTGGAAGCGTGTTGAACAGTCTCGGGCCTCTGATGTTGATAGTTCTCTCTTGAACACTGTGAGGGGTCGGCCAGTTATGTCCCTTATGTGTAGTGGAAGCGTGTTGAACAGTCTCGGGCCTCTGATGTTGATAGTTCTCTCTTGAACACTGTGAGGGGTCGTCCAGTTATGTCCCTTATGTGTAGTGGAAGCGTGTTGAACAGTCTCGGGCCTCTGATGTTGATAGTTCTCTCTTGAACACTGTGAGGGGTCGGCCAGTTATGTCCCTTATGTGTAGTGGAAGCGTGTTGAACAGTCTCGGGCCTCTGATGTTGATAGTTCTCTCTTGAACACTGTGAGGGGTCTGCCAGTTATGTCCCTTATGTGTAGTGGAAGCGTGTTGAACAGCCTCGGGCCTCTGATGTTGATAGTTCTCTCTTGAACACTGAGGGGTCGGCCAGTTATGCCCCTTATGTGTAGTGGAAGCGTGTTGAACAGTCTCGGGCCTCTGATGTTGATAGTTCTCTCTTGAACACTGAGGGGTCGGCCAGTTATGTCCCTTATGTGTAGTGGAAGCGTGTGGAACAGTCTCGGGCCTCTGATGTTGATAGTTCTCTCTTGAACACTGTGAGGGGTCGGCCAGTTATGTCCCTTATGTGTAGTGGAAGCGTGTTGAACAGTCTCGGGCCTCTGATGTTGATAGTTCTCTCTTGAACACTGAGGGGTCGGCCAGTTATTCCCCTTATGTGTAGTGGAAGCGTGTTGAACAGTCTCGGGCCTCTGATGTTGATAGTTCTCTCTCGAACACTGTGAGGGGTCGGCCAATTATGTCCCTTATGTGTAGTGGAAGCGTGTTGAACAGTCTCGGGCCTCAGATGTTGATAGTTCTCTCTTGAACACTGTGAGGGGTCGGCAGTTATGTCCCTTATGTGTAGTGGAAGCGTGTTGAACAGTCTCGGGCCTCTGATGTTGATAGTTCTCTCTTGAACACTGTGAGGGGTCGGCAGTTATGTCCCTTATGTGTAGTGGAAGCGTGTTGAACAGTCTCGGGCCTCTGATGTTGATAGAGTTCTCTCAGAGTACCTGTTGCACCTCTGCTCTTCAACGAGGGTATTCTGCACATCCTGCCATGCCTTCTGGTCTCATGTGGTGGTATTTCTGTGTGCAGGTTTGGAACAATTCCTTTAATATCTCCCAAGTGTAAATTATTACACTGGTTGATGCAATCGTCTACAAGATTAAAGTTCCAATTGTGTACAAGATTGGGCTACAAGATTGTGCATCCAGATCTTGGAAAATTATATAAGCATAACATTTAAATTAATCAAATTCAGTTGGAAACGTAATTAAGTAATTTTAAAAGTTTGCTTAAGAAATCTGTCTATTCAGAGTGTTGCCTGGCGGATGAAAATGTGGTGGATGAGAATGTTGCCTGGCAGATGAGAATGTAGCATGATGGATTAGTTGGCCAAGTTATCATTCCAGATTAACACTCATCTTCCCGATAACCTAACCTGCTGATTCTCGAATCCTTAAGCAGTGGAGAGTGATTACGTCCTATCTAACGTTTTCAATATCTCAGACCCGGAGAATGTGTTTAAATCGTGTAAGATGAGGGGGGCTTGAGTGTACATTACGGTGGTAGGACACGCACTACGTGACTCTCACAAGTCGAGCCTGGCCTCGGGCCGGGCTTGGGGAGTGGAAGAACTCCCAGAACCCCATCAAGCAGATATCCAGCAGCAGGTAATCTATTCAGAAAAACGTCAGAATCAGTCGAAACACTTGACTTGGACGGAGACGAGAGAGATTCATCGTTCTCTGAATCTGAAAGTATTTATTGGATTTGCCCACAAATCTTCATTGTGAAACAGTTCTTCACCTTGCTACGATGCCTGGCAGATTCTGCAATATTGCCCCATTTAGAAGTAAGGGTGTATAGAAAATATATACAGAAATAAATATCAAAGACAGAAGGATTTTGATATTATGTATAGTCTTAACTATAAATAATATCAAAATTATTTCTAGAGAAGAAACTTGACTACCACCTACAAGTGGCTTGTCTTCATGTGGGCCACAGTGGCTAAGATGGAGTGTGTTGGAACACACTCTACGAACTATTGCATAGTTGCATTCTTTTCTCACTGGCACGGCCGCTTTGTGAGATCTCGGTGTTGCGAGGCCTTTCTAGCGAGGCCTCGTAACACTGGTCTAGCGAGGCCTTGTAACACTGGTGTAGCGAGGGGAGGGAGTTATCAAGGGAAAGCGCCAAGCCATTACGACTATTTAGCACTGGGAAGGGATCAGGATAAGGATTAGGGATGGGACGGGGGAAAGGAATGGTGCCCAACCACTTGGACGGTCGGGGGATTGAACGCCGACCTGCATGAAGCGAGATCGTTGCTCTACCGTCCAGCCCAAGTGGCTGGGTACTGGACGTACTGGTTGGTACACTGGTCTAGCGAGGCCTCGTAACAATGGTCTAGCGAGGCCTCGTAACAATGGTCTAGCGAGGCCTCGTAACACTGGTCTAGCGAGGCCTCGTAACACTGGTCTAGCGAGGCCTCGTAACAATGGTCTAGCGAGGCCTCGTAACAATGGTCTAGCGAGGCCTCGTAACACTGGTCTAGCGAGGCCTCGTAACAATGGTCTAGCGAGGCCTCGTAACAATGGTCTAGCGAGGCCTCGTAACACTGGTCTGCAGCTCCTACTAGGTTATTATCTTGCTTTGTAAAATCCTGATAATCACCCCCACGTTTAATTCCTCCTTGCGTGGCCATAAAGGTGATGCTAGCTGCAACAGCCTGGTTGATACGGCCGCTAGAAAACGATACATTAACCCCCCAGATAATACAGGGAAATGAACGTTCCTGCAGTTATCATGTAACAAAAATTACAGCGCGTGTCGCTGAAATTGATGCCCTTCATATGTTTGGGCAGCACACGTGTTTCAGGGAAATGAAGCCATCTAAAGTAATTCCAAAAATGTTCCGATTGCTGTTGGTAGGATAAATGTGTTCATTATTTTTGGGGCGAGGAGTGGAAAGTTGGTGCTCCGTAAACCCCATTCAATTTCCAGAGTATGAGAGGCGAAGTCGGCCTGGGAGGTCATTCCCTCGGTGACTTCACGTGCTTCATTTCCTCTATCTGCTTTGATGGCGGGGACGTCGGCCAGTGGCTCTCCGCGCTCTGGTATTTTCCGATAGTGATGTCTCCCCGCTGTGTAATGTTGGGGGGGAGGAAAGACTGTACGCACACACACCCCCTACAGCACGCACGCACGCACGCACGCACGCACGCACGCACGCACGCACGCACACACACACACACACACACACACACACACACACACACACACACAAATATGAATGCATAGATACAGGGGCCAGGTAGCCTGGTGGATAGCGAGCAGGATTCGTAATTCTGTGGCGCGGGTTCGATTCCCGCACCCGGCAGAAACAAATGGGCAAAGTTTCTTTCACCCTGAATGCCCCTGTTACCTAGCAGTAAATAGGTACCTGGGAGTTAGTCAGCTGTCACGGGCTGCTTCCTGGGGTGTGTGTGTGTGTGTGTGTGTGGTGTGGAGAAAAAAAAAAAATTAGTTAGTGTAGTTAGTAAAACAGTTGATTGACAGTTGAGAGGCGGGCCGAAAGAGCAAAGCTCAACCCCCGTAAAATACAACTAAGTGAATACACACACACACACACACACACACACACACACACACACACACACACACACACACACACACACACATACATACACATACACACAGTGGAGGGCCTGCTAGCCTGGTGGATAGCACGCAGTACTCGTAATTCTGTGGCGCGGGTTCGATTCCCGCACCAGGCAAAAACAAATGGGCAGAGTTTCTTTCACCCTGAATGCCCCGGTTACCTGGCAGTAAATAGGTACTTGGGAGTTAGTCAGCTGTCATGGGCTGCTTTCTAGTGTGTGTGTGTGTGTGTGTAGTGTGCGGGGAAAAAAAGTAGTTAGTAAACAGTTGATTGACAGTTGAGAGGCGGGCCGAAAGAGCAAAGCTCAATCCCTGGAAACACAACTAGGTGAATACAACTAGGTGAATACACCTGTGACGACGCGAGAAAGAGACCTGGGTGTAGACGTAACACCTAATCTATCCCCTGAAGCACATATAAATAGGATAACGACAGCAGCGTACTCTACACTGGCAAAAGTTAGAACATCATCAGAAACCTAAGTAAGGAGGCATTTAGGGCGCTTTACACTGCCTACGTGAGACCAGTCTTAGAGTATGCCGCCTCATCATGGAGTCCCCATCTGAAGAAGCATATAAGGAAACTGGAAAAGGTTCAGAAGTTTACGACGAGGATCGTCCCACAGTTAAGAGGGATGGGATATGAGGAGCGCCTGAAGGAACTGAACCTTACGACACTAGGAAAAAAGAAGGGAGAGAGCTAGGGGATATGATAGGAACGTATAAAATACTCAGGGGAATTGACAAAGTGAAAATAGATGAAATGTTCACACGGAATAATAACAGAACGAGGGGACATGGGTGGAAGCTGGAAACTCAGATGAGTCACAGAGATGTTAGGAAGTATTCTTTTAGCGTGAGAGTAGTGGAAAAAAGGGAATGCATCTAAGGAGCAGGTTGTGGAAGCAAACTTTATTTATAATTTTAAAACAAGACATTTAAAACCGGAGTCATTGCTGTAAACAACCAGGTGAGTATGCACGCACGCACGCACGCACGCACGCACACACGCACACACACACACACACACACACACACACACACACACACACACACACACACACACACACACACACACACACACAGAGGTAGGGCGCTCCAGTGGATAAGGGAGTACCTAAGCAATAGGAAGCAGAGAGTTACAGTGAGGGGTGAGACCGCAGACTGGCGTGAAGTCACCAGTGGAGTCCCACAGGGCTCTGTACTTGGATCTATCCTGTTTCTGATATACGTAAATGATCTCCCAGAGGGTATAGACTCATTCCTCTCAATGTTTGCTGACGACGCCAAAATTATGAGAAGGATTAAGACAGAGGAGGACAGCTTGAGACTTCAAGAAGACCTGGACAAGCTGCAGGAATGGTCGAACAAATGGCTGTTAGAGTTTAACCCAAGCAAATGTAATGTAATGAAGATAGGGGTAGGAAGCAGGAGACCAGATACAAGGTATCATTTGGGAGATGAAATACTTCAAGAGTCAGAGAGAGAGAAAGACCTGGGGGTTGATATCACGCCAGACCTGTCCCCTGAAGCTCATATCAAGAGGATAACATCAGCAGCATATGCCAGGTTGGCTAACATAAGAACGGCCTTTAGAAACTT
This sequence comes from Procambarus virginalis, assembly GCA_020271785.1. NCBI lineage: Eukaryota > Metazoa > Arthropoda > Malacostraca > Decapoda > Cambaridae > Procambarus > Procambarus virginalis. Next base: position 21,020,879 of record WNGS01166226.1, on the reverse strand, counting down.
GTGTAAGGAATCTTTCAGAACATTATATACCACATATGTCAGACCAATCCTGGAGTATGCGGCTCCAGCATGGAGTCCCTATCTAGTCAAGCATAAGACTAAACTGGAAAAGGTTCAAAGGTTTGCCACCAGACTAGTACCCGAGCTGAGAGGTATGAGCTACGAGGAGCGACTGCAGGAATTAAACCTCACTTCGTTGGAAGACAGAAGAGTTAGGGGGGACATGATCACCACATTCAAGATTCTCAGGGGAATCGACAGGGTTGATAAAGACAGGCTGTTTAACACAAGGGGCACACGCACTAGGGGACACAGGTGGAAACTGAGTGCCCAAATGAGCCACAGAGATATTAGAAAGAACTTTTTAGTGTCAGAGTGGTTGACAAATGGAATGCATTAGGAAGCGATGTGGTGGAGGCTGACTCCATACACAGTTTCAAGTGTAGATATGATAGAGCCCAATAGGCTCAGGAAACTGTACACCTGTTGATTGACGGTTGAGAGGCGGGACCAAAGAGCCAGAGCTCAACCCTCGCAAGCACAACTAGGTGAGTACAACAACTAGGTGAGTACACCACAGGCTGGAGTAAATTTAAGGAACTAAAGGAAGGTGAAGAAGCAGTCATCATCTTAAAAGCAGATATGATGAGTCATTGATTTAAACAACCAGCGGCAAGAAGGCGGGGTCCAAGCATACATTCCAAGCATACTAATCCTCGATCTTGCAGGCACAAATAGGTGAGTACAAACCTAAGGTAACTCTGGGAACATGTCATATGTTATCTGAGGTGACTTACAGCCGACGGAGCTCACGTTATTTGACCTAGTGATTAAACATGACGTCAGACACACAGTAGCCAAGCACAGTGCACACACTGTTTCACCCAGCCTAGTGGACCACTCTCTCACAAGTCGAGCCTGGCCTCGGGCCGGGCTTGGGGAGTAAAGTAGAACAACTCCCAGAACCCCATCAAGTAGGTATCAACTCCACAGATCACCACACACCACACAGCAGTAATGTCTTACAAGACGAAGAGGCATGACAGAATGTCAACAGAACTCTCCTTACAAAAACAGAGATGTAATTGGTGCTTCAAGATACGGTTCTGTCAACATAAAGGCCAAAACTCCTTAACAATCTTCCTTTTATAAATTACTAGGAATTTGGAGTTCAGAAGAGGAACTTGAAAATATTTCCGAAGGATACCTGATTATCAGCGCTGAAACACGTACGTCAGACTGCATGCAGCGGCGACTAACAACCCCGGTTGACCAGATCATCGGCTAAAAGGCCGTCCGTGGGACCATTGCTCCTCGCATATCACCCGAATGTATGCTAAATGTAAGCAAGGTGTGTGCGTACTCACCTATTGTACTCACCTATTGTGCTTGGGAGGGTTGAGCTCTGGCTCTTTGGTCCCGCTCTCAACGTCAATCAACGGTGTACAGTTCCTGAGCCTATGGCTCTATCATATCTACATTTGAAACTGTGTATGGAGTCAGCCTCCACCACATCCTCCTAATGCATTCCATTCACTAACAACTCTTAAGACAGGGACGTTAGAAAGAACTTAGAATATTAGAAAGACACACACCCAAGTGTAAGTGATGTACGTATACAGTCTTAATGAGTCATACAAGTGACTAACATTTGGAAGATGACACATTCCAGGCGGGTGGGTTAGCCCAGCTGAAGCTGACATATTTCATTCTATTGTCCAACTCTCCACGAAAGAACATATTCCAGCAAGTTTCTAACTCCTCCTGGAAAGGACATGCTCCAGGCGAGTGGCTAACTCTCCTGGAAGCCGACATAAAATACGAGAGGGTGTTCCCTGAGGATCCTCCCGGGCGACAGGAGATAGATGGCATCTTTAGAATGTCTTTATGAAAGTCCATAATACGTTTGTCGTGCGGCTCGGAACACCATCGTTCACGGGAGATTTTGTGTATGACTGAACATCGCCTCGAACACGCGGCCCGTTTTCCGCATACCTAAACGTCAGACAAGAGCCGGATACATGTATCAAGTGAGGCGGAACTTTCCCCTGGGACACATCGGTATATGTTTTCTCGGCTGTGGATGCGTTGTTGGTTTGCTAAATGTAGAATACTGGGAACAAAATGCTTCTGAACGGGATGGCGTTCGAGGCTTGGCTTGACTGTTGTGTGATTTTCTATTTTCATTTTCATGTGTTTTTGGCAAGATGTATTGTGTTTTCTGTCGTAGGTCACGTATCGAGAGAGAGAGAGAGAGAGAGAGAGAGAGAGAGAGGGAGAGAGAGGAGAGAGAGAGAGGAGAGGGGGGGGTAGGGAGAGAGAGAGAGAGGTTACCTTGAGGTTACCTTAAGGTGCTTCCCGGGGCTTAGTGTCCCCGCGGCCCGGTCGTCGACCAGGCCTCCTGGGTTGCTGGACTGATCACCAGGGCTGTTAGACGCGGCTGTTCGCAGCCTGACGTATGAGTCACAGCCTGGTTGATCAGGTATCAGCCTGGTTGATCAGGTTGCTTATCCAGTTCTCTCTTGAACACTGTGAGGGGGCGAGTCCAGTTATGCCCCTTATGTGTAGTGGAGGCGTGTTGAACAGTCCATCGGGCCTCTGATGTTGATAGAGTTCTCTCTCAGGAGTACCTGTTGCACCTCTGCTTCTTCAACGAGGGTATTCTGCACATCCTGACATGCCTTCTGGTCTCATGGTGTTTATTTCTTGTGCAGGTTTTGCAGGTTTGACCACCTATTAATTTTCCGCAGTGTAAATTATTATGTATCTCTCCCGCCTGCTCTCGAGGGAGTACAGATTAGGCATCTTTAGCGGTCCCAGTAATTAGATGTTTACCTGAGTGGATTCTAGCAGTAAAGGATCTTCTGGCCACGCTCTGCAGGTCAGCAATTTCTGCAGCGTTGAAAGGGGCTGTCATTGTGCCGCAGTACTCCACTCTAGAGAGCACAAGCGTTTTGAAAAGTATCATCATCGTATAGCATCTCTAGTGTGAAAAGTTCTTTTAATCCAACCTGTCATTTTTCTTGCAGTTGTGACGGCGTCTTTATTGTGTTCTTTAAAGGTAAGGTCTTCCGACATGAGGTACACCCAGATCCTTTACATTGCTTTTCGTACTATGTTATGATTTGCCTGAGTTTTGTACGTTGTTTCTGTTTTTATATTTTCAATTTTTCCGTAGCGCATGAGCTGGAACTTATCCTCGTTAAACACCATATTATTTTCTGTGCCCATAGAAAGACCTGACCTACATCTGATTGAGGTTTGCCGTGTCCTCTGTGTTGCCTACTCTCATGAAAATCCTAGTGTCATCTGCAAAGGATGATACAGGGCTATAGATTGGTGTTCTTGTCTATGTCCGATATGAGGATGAGAAAAAGTACTGGAGCAAGCACAGTACCCTGGGGGACTGAGCTCTTCACGGTTGATGGGCTGGATTTTATTTGTTGACTATTACACATTGGGTTCTGTTAGTCAGGAAATTGTAGATCCACTGCCTATTTTCCCGGTTATTCCTTTTGAAGGAGAACGAGAGAGAGAGAGAGAGAGAGCGAGAGAGAGAGGAGGAGAGAGATAGGAGGAGAGTAGAGAGAGAGAGAGAGATGAGAGAGAGAGAGAGAGAGGGGTGGGGGGGAGAGAGAGGTGAGGTAGGTCACGTCGTGGTGTGCGAACGTACAGGAGCTTCTTGTCCTCAG
>WNGS01166226.1:20994870-21006003 GCA_020271785.1 Procambarus virginalis | reverse complement strand
AGGCGCATGCTGTTTTACGACCTATTGTCTTACTATCTCACTCTTGCTCTCCACCTCACAATCTCACCATTTCATTGTTTTACTCATCACCTCACCTGTCATACTCACCATCTTACTGTGTTACTCTCACAACCTCAACTTACTCATACTGACTGGTCCTCCCACCTCCTCTGCCTCACTGACTTCCGACCTGCCATGCACATTCCTCAAACATTAAATCATTATCCATATCAATTCTTCTACTCTATACATCTTTCTTACTTATGTTTAGTAAACTTATTGCAATTCCTCATGTCAGAAATGAGTGGAAGAGGTTGTGTACGGTGTGTGTGGGAAAAACCTGCTGGGATTGATATAAGAGGAGACTACCAGGGACTTGTACTGAACTAATTAAAATATTACTGTCTGCATTAATTCAACTAAAATCTAGCTAGGTTTAAATCCTAGCTCCTCTTTTGCTAATGACAGATTGTGGGCTGTAAGGGGCAGGGTGGGTGAATGAACTAGTTGATAAAGTTTGATTGCAGATCCACCGTCCACCTGCCCAACAGGTAGTCTCACATCAGCTTGTATTTTATACAAGGATAACATTTAATAATTCAGTATTTGACCTGAACACTGGCTCTGTTTCAATCAGAGTATGTAACATAACCCTCCAGATTATCAACATTTCTATACATATATATTTACACCTAATACGTAAGGTAACATAATTCAGTAGTGAGGCGTCCCCCCCCCAGCAGCGAGGAGTCCCCCCCACCAGCAGCGAGGAGTCCCCCCCAGCAGCGAGGAGTCCCCCCCACCAGCAGCGAGGAGTCCCCCCACCAGCAGCGAGGAGCCCCCCCCAGCAGCGAGGAGTCCCCCCCCCAGCAGCGAGGAGTCCCCCCCCCAGCAGCGAGGAGTCCCCCCCCAGCAGCGAGGAGTCCCCCCCCCAGCAGCGAGGAGTCCCCCCACCAGCAGCGAGGAGTCCCCCCCCCAGCAGCGAGGAGTCCCCCCCCCAGCAGCGAGGAGTCCCCCCACCAGCAGCGAGGAGTCCCCCCACCAGCAGCGAGGAGCCCCCCCACCAGCAGCGAGGAGTCCCCCCCCAGCAGCGAGGAGTCCCCCCCCCCAGCAGCGAGGAGTCCCCCCCCCCAGCAGCGAGGAGTCCCCCCCCACCAGCAGCGAGGAGTCCCCCCCACCAGCAGCGAGGAGTCCCCCCACCAGCAGCGAGGAGTCCCCCCCACTAGCAGCGAGGAGTCCCCCCCCAGCAGCGAGGAGTCCCCCCCAGCAGCGAGGAGTCCCCCCCACCAGCAGCGAGGAGTCCCCCCCCCAGCAGCGAGGAGTCCCCCCCAGCAGCGAGGAGTCCCCCCCAGCAGCGAGGAGTCCCCCCCGCAGCGAGGAGTCCCCCCCCAGCAGCGAGGAGTCCCCCCCCAGCAGCGAGGAGTCCCCCCCCAGCAGCGAGGAGTCCCCCCCCCAGCAGCGAGGAGTCCCCCCCCCCAGCAGCGAGGAGTCCCCCCCAGCAGCGAGGAGTCCCCCCCCAGCAGCGAGGAGTCCCCCCCCCAGCAGCGAGGAGTCCCCCCCCAGCAGCGAGGAGTCCCCCCCCCCCAGCAGCGAGGAGTCCCCCCCCAGCAGCGAGGAGTCCCCCCCCAGCAGCGAGGAGTCCCCCCCCAGCAGCGAGGAGTCCCCCCCCCAGCAGCGAGGAGTCCCCCGCCAGCAGCGAGGAGTCCCCCCGCCAGCAGCGAGGAGTCCCCCCCAGCAGCGAGGAGTCCCCCCCCCAGCAGCGAGGAGTCCCCCCCCCAGCAGCGAGGAGTCCCCCCCAGCAGCGAGGAGTCCCCCCCCAGCAGCGAGGAGTCCCCCCCCACCAGCAGCGAGGAGTCCCCCCACCAGCAGCGAGGAGTCCCCCCCCCCACCAGCAGCGAGGAGTCCCCCCCCCCACCAGCAGCGAGGAGTCCCCCCCCCAGCAGCGAGGAGTCCCCCCCCAGCAGCGAGGAGTCCCCCCCCAGCAGCGAGGAGTCCCCCCCCCAGCAGCGAGGAGTCCCCCCCCAGCAGCGAGGAGTCCCCCCCCAGCAGCGAGGAGTCCCCCCACCAGCAGCGAGGAGCCCCCCACCAGCAGCGAGGAGTCCCCCCCCCCAGCAGCGAGGAGTCCCCCCCCCTGCAGCGAGGAGTCCCCCCCCCAGCAGCGAGGAGTCCCCCCCCCAGCAGCGAGGAGTCCCCCCCCCCAGCAGCGAGGAGTCCCCCCCCCAGCAGCGAGGAGCCCCCCCACCAGCAGCGAGGAGCCCCCCCACCAGCAGCGAGGAGTCCCCCCCCAGGCAGCGAGGAGCCCCCCCCCCAGCAGCGAGGAGTCCCCCCCAGCAGCGAGGAGTCCCCCCCCCCCCAGTGTTGCGTGAAACAATGGGTATTTTTGTGGCCTTCGGGAAATAACTTCTACACACAGGACATCTTCAACCTATTTCTTCAGTGGTGGGAACGTCCTTGGCCATCTGGCTGACTGTCGTCTCCCGCTCTTACTCTCTTTGCTGCCCCTCGCGGGCGTCACTGTCTCCCGGGCGTCACTGTCTCGCGGGCGGCAGTGTCTCGGTGTCTCGATTTCGGGGCTTTAGTGTTTCCTCGTGCCCGGTCCTCGACCAGGCCTCCACCCCCAGGAAGCAGCCCGTGACAGGTGACTAACACCCAGGTACCTATTTTACTGCTAGGTAACAGGGGCATAGGGTGAAAGAACGACTGCCCATTGTTTCTCGCCTGCGCCTGGGATCGAACCCAGGACCACAGGATCACAAGTCCAGCGTGCTGTCCGCTCGGCCGACCGGCTCCCCAGTGTCTCGCGGGCGTCACTGTTTCGCGGGCGTCACTGTCTCACGGGCGTCACTGTCTCGCGGGCGCCACTGTCTCGCGGGCGTCACTGTCGCGGGCGTCACTGTCTCGCGGGCGGGACACACAAAGGACGCTGGCTCGTGGACCGTGTTCGAGAATATACTAATAGTTAATTTCTAAAGCCTAGCTGCCCATACTAGGCAGCTAATTATATATATATGTATATATATATATATATATATATATATATATATATATATATATATATATATATATATATAATATCACTAAGAACTCTTTGACCCGGCCAGGATTCGAACCCATGCCGTCCAGGATCACCCCTAAACGTACACAGTACCGTGACCACCGCACCAATGATCGTCGATCATTGGTGCGGTGGTCACGGTACTGTGTACGTTTAGGGGTGATCCTGGACGGCATGGGTTCGAATCCTGGCCGGGTCAAAGAGTTCTTAGTGATATATGGCTTGCGCGTTTATGCAGCTTTCTCACACACATATATATATATATATATATATATATATATATATATATATATATATATATATATATATATATATGTCGTACCTAGTAGCCAGAACGCACTTCTCAGCCTACTATGCAAGGCCCGATTTGCCTAATAAGCCAAGTTTTCATGAATTAATTGTTTTTCGACTACCTAACACTAACTTTTTCGGCTACTTAACCTAACCTATAAAGATAGGATAGCTAAATATATATATATTCACTCAAACTCATTCATCTGCTTGTCTAACCTACGCTTGAAACAATCAAGTGATCCCCCCGTCTCTTACGTTGGTAGGTAATTTGTTGGATCAACCAGCCTATTACAAATTCAGTCTTTACCCAGCTCATACTTGAATCTGAAGCCAATGCTGTAAATCAACATCATGAAAGGCATTGCATAAGGAATTTAATACCATTTTTAAACCACCGAGTGTATAACAGTAAGGGGGATAACTTAGGAAGACTAGCTGTGTACTCGTGTGCTAGCTGTGTTATCGTGTGCTAGCTGTGTACTCGTGTGCTAGCTATGTACTCGTGTGCTAGCTATGTAATCGTGTGCTAGCTGTGTACTCGTGTGTTAGCTGTGTACTCGTGCGTTAGCTGTGTACTCGTGTGTTAGCTGTGTACTCGTGTGTTAGCTGTGTACTCGTGTGCTAGCTGTGTACTCATGTGTTAGCTGTGTATTCGTGTGTTAGCTGTGTACTCGTGTGTTAGCTGTGTACTCGTGTGCTAGCTGTGTACTCGTGTGTTAGCTGTGTACTCGTGTGCTAGCTGTGTACTCGTGTGCTAGCTGTGTACTCGTGTGCTAGCTGTGTACCCGTGTGCTAGCTGTGTACTCGTGTGCTAGCTGTGTTCTCGTGTGCTAGCTGTGTACTCGTGTGCTAGCTGTGTACTCGTGTGCTAGCTGTGTACTCGTGTGCTAGCTGTGTACTCGTGTGCTAGCTGTGTACTCGTGTGCTAGCTGTGTACCCGTGTGCTAGCAGTGTACTCGTGTGCTAGCAGTGTACTCGTGTGCTAGGTGTGTGCTAGTTGTGTACTCGTGTGCTAGCTGTGTACTCGTGTGCTAGGTGTGTACTCGTGTGCTAGCTGTGTACTCGTGTGCTAGTTGTGTACTCGTGTGCTAGTTGTGTACTCGTGTGCTAGCTGTGTACTCGTGGCTAGCTGTGTACTCGTGTGCTAGTTGTGTACTCGTGTGCTAGCTGTGTACTCGTGTGCTAGCTGTGTACTCGCGTGCTAGCTGTGTACTCGTGTGCTAGGTGTGTACTCGTGTGCTAGGTGTGTACTCGTGTGCTAGCTGTGTACTCGTGTGCTAGTTGTGTACTCGTGTGCTAGCTGTGTACTCGTGTGCTAGCTGTGTACTCGTGTGCTAGGTGTGTACTCGTGTGCTAGGTGTGTACTCGTGTGCTAGCTGTGTACTCGTGTGCTAGCTGTGTACTCGTGTGCTAGCTGTGTACTCGTGTGCTAGTTGTGTACTCGTGTGCTAGCAGTGTACTCGTGTGCTAGCTGTGTACTCGTGTGCTAGCTGTGTACTCGTGTGCTAGCTGTGTACTCGTGTGCTAGCTGTGTACTCGTGTGCTAGCAGTGTACTCGTGTGCTAGTTGTGTACTCGTGTGTTAGCTGTGTACTCGTGTGCTAGCAGTGTACTCGTGTGCTAGTTGTGTACTCGTGTGTTAGCTGTGTACTCGTGTGCTAGCTGTGTACTCGTGTGCTAGCTGTGTACTCGTGTGCTAGCTGTGTACTCGTGTGCTAGCAGTGTACTCGTGTGCTAGTTGTGTACTCGTGTGTTAGCTGTGTACTCGTGTGCTAGCAGTGTACTCGTGTGCTAGCTGTGTACTCGTGTGCTAGCTGTGTACCCGTGTGCTAGCAGTGTACTCGTGTGCTAGCAGTGTACTCGTGTGCTAGGTGTGTGCTAGTTGTGTACTCGTGTGCTAGCTGTGTACTCGTGTGCTAGGTGTGTACTCGTGTGCTAGCTGTGTACTCGTGTGCTAGTTGTGTACTCGTGTGCTAGTTGTGTACTCGTGTGCTAGCTGTGTACTCGTGGCTAGCTGTGTACTCGTGTGCTAGTTGTGTACTCGTGTGCTAGCTGTGTACTCGTGTGCTAGCTGTGTACTCGTGTGCTAGCTGTGTACTCGTGTGCTAGGTGTGTACTCGTGTGCTAGGTGTGTACTCGTGTGCTAGCTGTGTACTCGTGTGCTAGTTGTGTACTCGTGTGCTAGCTGTGTACTCGTGTGCTAGCTGTGTACTCGTGTGCTAGGTGTGTACTCGTGTGCTAGGTGTGTACTCGTGTGCTAGCTGTGTACTCGTGTGCTAGCTGTGTACTCGTGTGCTAGCTGTGTACTCGTGTGCTAGCTGTGTACTCGTGTGCTAGCAGTGTACTCGTGTGCTAGCTGTGTACTCGTGTGCTAGCTGTGTACTCGTGTGCTAGCTGTGTACTCGTGTGCTAGCTGTGTACTCGTGTGCTAGCAGTGTACTCGTGTGCTAGTTGTGTACTCGTGTGTTAGCTGTGTACTCGTGTGCTAGCAGTGTACTCGTGTGCTAGTTGTGTACTCGTGTGTTAGCTGTGTACTCGTGTGCTAGCTGTGTACTCGTGTGCTAGCAGTGTACTCGTGTGCTAGCAGTGTACTCGTGTGCTAGCAGTGTACTCGTGTGCTAGTTGTGTACTCGTGTGCTAGCAGTGTACTCGTGTGCTAGTTGTGTACTCGTGTGTTAGCTGTGTACTCGTGTGCTAGCAGTGTACTCGTGTGCTAGTTGTGTACTCGTGTGCTAGCAGTGTACTCGTGTACTAGTTGTGTACTCGTGTGTTAGCTGTGTACTCGTGTGCTAGCAGTGTACTCGTGTGCTAGTTGTGTACTCGTGTGCTAGCAGTGTACTCGTGTGCTAGTTGTGTACTCGTGTGCTAGTTGTGTACTCGTGTGCTAGCTGTGTACTCGTGTGCTAGCTGTGTACTCGTGTGCTAGCTGTGTACTCGTGTGCTAGTTGTGTACTCGTGTGCTAGTTGTGTACTCGTGTGCTAGCTGTGTACTCGTGTGCTAGTTGTGTACTCGTGTGCTAGCAGTGTACTCGTGTGCTAGCTGTGTACTCGTGTGCTAGCTGTGTACTCGTGTGCTAGTTGTGTACTCGTGTGTTAGCTGTGTACTCGTGTGCTAGCTGTGTACTCGTGTGCTAGCTGTGTACTCGTGTGCTAGCTGTGTACTCGTGTGCTAGTTGTGTACTCGTGTGCTAGCTGTGTACTCGTGTGCTAGCTGTGTACTCGTGTGCTAGCTGTGTACTCGTGTGCTAGCTGTGTACTCGTGTGCTAGCAGTGTACTCGTGTGCTAGCTGTGTACTCGTGTGCTAGTTGTGTACTCGTGTGCTAGCAGTGTACTCGTGTGCTAGCAGTGTACTCGTGTGCTAGTTGTGTACTCGTGTGCTAGCAGTGTACTCGTGTGCTAGCTGTGTACTCGTGTGCTAGCTGTGTACTCGTGTGCTAGCAGTGTACTCGTGTGCTAGCAGTGTACTCGTGTACTAGTTGTGTACTCGTGGCTAGCAGTGTACTCGTGTGCTAGTTGTGTACTCGTGTGCTAGCAGTGTACTCGTGTGCTAGTTGTGTACTCGTGTGCTAGCTGTGTACTCGTGTGCTAGCTGTGTACTCGTGTGCTAGCTGTGTACTCGTGTGCTAGCTGTGTACTCGTGTGCTAGTTGTGTACTCGTGTGCTAGTTGTGTACTCGTGTGCTAGCTGTGTACTCGTGTGCTAGCTGTGTACTCGTGTGCTAGCTGTGTACTCGTGTGCTAGTTGTGTACTCGTGTGCTAGTTGTGTACTCGTGTGCTAGCTGTGTACTCGTGTGCTAGCTGTGTACTCGTGTGCTAGTTGTGTACTCGTGTGCTAGCTGTGTACTCGTGTGCTAGCAGTGTACTCGTGTGCTAGCTGTGTACTCGTGTGCTAGCTGTGTACTCGTGTGCTAGCTGTGTACTCGTGTGCTAGCTGTGTACTCGTGTGCTAGTTGTGTACTCGTGTGCTAGTTGTGTACTCGTGTGCTAGCTGTGTACTCGTGTGCTAGTTGTGTACTCGTGTGCTAGTTTTGTACTCGTGTGCTAGCAGTGTACTCGTGTGCTAGCAGTGTACTCGTGTGCTAGCAGTGTACTCGTGTGCTAGCTGTGTACTCGTGTGCTAGCTGTGTACTCGTGTGCTAGCAGTGTACTCGTGTGCTAGCAGTGTACTCGTGTACTAGTTGTGTACTCGTGGCTAGCAGTGTACTCGTGTGCTAGTTGTGTACTCGTGTGCTAGCAGTGTACTCGTGTGCTAGTTGTGTACTCGTGTGCTAGCTGTGTACTCGTGTGCTAGCTGTGTACTCGTGTGCTAGCTGTGTACTCTTGTGCTAGCTGTGTACTCGTGTGCTAGTTGTGTACTCGTGTGCTAGTTGTGTACTCGTGTGCTAGCTGTGTACTCGTGTGCTAGCTGTGTACTCGTGTGCTAGCTGTGTACTCGTGTGCTAGTTGTGTACTCGTGTGCTAGTTGTGTACTCGTGTGCTAGCTGTGTACTCGTGTGCTAGCTGTGTACTCGTGTGCTAGTTGTGTACTCGTGTGCTAGCTGTGTACTCGTGTGCTAGCAGTGTACTCGTGTGCTAGCTGTGTACTCGTGTGCTAGCTGTGTACTCGTGTGCTAGCTGTGTACTCGTGTGCTAGCTGTGTACTCGTGTGCTAGCTGTGTACTCGTGTGCTAGTTGTGTACTCGTGTGCTAGTTGTGTACTCGTGTGCTAGCTGTGTACTCGTGTGCTAGTTGTGTACTCGTGTGCTAGTTTTGTACTCGTGTGCTAGCAGTGTACTCGTGTGCTAGCTGTGTACTCGTGTGCTAGCTGTGTACTCGTGTACTAGCTGTGTACTCGTGTGCTAGCTGTGTACTCGTGTGCTAGCTGTGTACTCGTGTGCTAGCTGTGTACTCGTGTGCTAGCTGTGTACTCGTGTGCTAGCTGTGTACTCGTGTGCTAGTTGTGTACTCGTGTGCTAGCTGTGTACTCATGTACTAGCTGTGTACTCGTGTGCTAGCAGTGTACTCGTGTGCTAGCTGTGTACTCGTGTGCTAGCTGTGTACTCATGTACTAGCTGTGTTCTCGTTTGCTAGCTGTGTACTCGTGTGCTAGCTGTGTACTCATGTACTAGCTGTGTACTCGTGTGCTAGCTGTGAGTAAAGCTTCACTCTTCTAACAATCAATAACTTTGTCGACCTTAAAGTTGTGGATGGAGGTGGCTTCTAGAACGTCTTCCCTCAGTGCATTCCACATGTTGTACAGGGTATACTGGTGACGGGTAACATGCCACTCACGGAACTGCTTACATTCCACTGTGTACAGAACACCGCCTCATGTTCCTGTCACGACTGTATTGTGGGTGAGTGTGTGTTTAGGGTTGGTCGCTGCTCGTCCAGTGGTCTCTACTGCCACCCTCCCCCTCATTTTCTCCTCTTCCTCCTCATCTTCCCCCTCCTCATCTTCCCCCTCCTCATCTTCCTCCTCCTCATCTTCCCCCTCCTCATCTTCCAGTCATGGCCGGAACACCTCGCTAATATCTGCCTACCAGTGGGCCGGGTTGGTAGTCCGGGTCATGGTGTAGAGCAAGCTGGCTGGCCTGTTGTATGTGAAGAGGGAGGTTTGCCTTGTGTTGGTTCCGGGGATCAATGTCCCTGCTGGTCGGTCGCTAACCACCTGGTTGGTGATCTGGTCAGCCAGGCTGCCGCTGTGGCTGGCAGTCTCATGCATGAATCACAACCCAGTTCATCAGGTGTGCTCTGTGCTCTGGAGGTCTGTATCAAGTTGTCTTTGGAACACCAAACGGCCAGTAATGGCTCCCTTCCTCCTGAGGTTTACTAACGTCAAAGAAACGGGTAATGTAAAGTGTCTTCGCCTAACCTACCAGAGGACCCAAAACAGATAACGGGACAGTACGTCACTTTCGCCAGCCGCCTCCATTTTCTAGTACGACAATGTTTGGCCTTATGTGACGCATACGAGCGATATGTGACGTTCTTCGTAGGAGGAAAGGTTGTAGGACGGAAGGTTGTAGGAGGAAAGGTTGTAGGAGGGCAGGGTGTAGGAGGGCAGGGTGTAGGAGGGCAGGCTGTAGGAGGACAGGGTGTAGGAGGGCAGGCTGTAGGAGGGCAGGCTGTAGGAGGACAGGTTGAGTAATGCCCATTATGTTTAGAAAGGCGGGGGGTAGGTGTTGAAAACTCTTGCTACTTTAATTTTGATACAAATTGTCTCTCTCATACCTATTTTACCCGGAGTTCAATAAGGATTGCGGGAAACAAAGAACAGGACCAGAAAGCCTGGAAAAATTCATTGAATTACGAACGGAGGACAACAGAAATGCACGCAAGAAAGACAAATGATTACCTCCGAGTCGGAAGGGAAGCCGAGAGGCAATTCGGAGCCGACATTTTGGCAAAAGCTAAGTACCAACCAAAGCTGTTCAACAGCCATATAAGGTGAAAAACAACAGTAAGAAATGATGTATTATTAACAAATATTTGTATTTTTGTATGTGATCAGGTTGAAGAGACAAGGTGGAATTCTCAGGGAAAAATAACAAGGAGGCATGTGAAGTACTCAAATAACTTCAGATCTTTAAAAAAGCAACATGACGACCAGGTTTACAAGACCCGAGGTCAGAGGTTATACTCGACGACGTGAAGGAGGTAAAAAAAAATACCTGTAGGAACTAGATACAACCAAAACAATAGGATCAGACTTAATATCACCGTAGCTGTTAAAGAAGGCAGCAGAAGTGCTTTGCCACCCAATAACTAAAGTTTTCAATACAACACGCGAGACTGGAAACCTTCCGGAATTCAAGAAAACGCGAACATAATCCCAATATTTATGTAATGGGAGAGAGGCAAGAGGTTAGTGCAGACCCGTTTCGCTGACAAGTATTCATATAAAGTGCTGGAAAAGGTAATCAGGTTGAGAATAGAGAGTTAAAAGAATAATTGAACTCCTGGAGAGGAAAATAAGAAAAATCCAGTGTATTGTAAGAGGGGCGTCAGGGAATGAACCTCTGAACAACAGAGCCAGAGTGCATGGGGGGGGGAATTGTGTGGGAAACCCTTGTTTGGCTTCAGTGGAAGCCTCGGGAGTCCTTCAGGGTGCAGTAGTACCCCAGGTTGCGATTCTTTTGACCATGTCGTGGCGTACTCGTCTAGAGCGTGTGTTTGGGAATACCTAGCGCGTAGGTTCGAATCCTTTACATGGCTACTGTGGATTTTCCCACTGATATATCACGATAATGGTATAGCAAGCAGTGATAACTGGGAAGACACTGCTTCGGACAAGTGCCTGAATATCAGCCCCAAGTGGTGATCTGCCTGAAGGTCAGATAACAGAAACTCACATAATTGAGCTTTTGAGTTGGATATTTCCTCCACACCTTGGAGGAAACTAGATTGTTTCCTCCAAGGAGTGCCGGACCAGCCGGGCTGTGGTGGGTATGTGGGCCTGCGGGCCGCTCCAAGCAACAGCCTGGTGGACCAAACTCCCACAAGTCACTTGGGAGTAGAAAAACTCCGAACCCCCATCAAACATGTATCAAGCAGGAATGTAAAAAGTAAGGATTACTGCAAGAAGTAGCTCCAAGCTCCCAAGAGTAGTCAAATGGTTGCTAGAACTCAGTCCCGCCAAGTGTAAGGTAATGAAGATAAGCAAGGAAAAAAAGAGACCAGTTGTATCTCCACCACAATAGCAAGGCAGCTGCAGGAGTCAGAGAGAAAAAGGGCTGTGGTGGGTATGTGGGCCTGCGGGCCGCTCAAAGCGCAGCCTGGTGGACCAAGCCCTCACAAGTCGA
>WNGS01166226.1:20932605-20945062 GCA_020271785.1 Procambarus virginalis | reverse complement strand
CAAAGAGCCAAAGCTCAACCCCCGCAAGTACAACTAGGTGAGTACACAGACCACTATTAGTGGGTGAGGGGACAACTGCGCCTTACTGGGAGAGCCGCGCGCGCACCACCTCCCGCCTCCAGCAAGCGGCTGTCAGCGCTACAATAATTTCCCCCGCCACCTCCAACCCATGTTGAGGGAGCGGATGGGAGGGCCATGTTGATCAGTGTGGGGCGGGAGGAGGGGGGGAGAGGAAATGGGGAGGAGGGGGGAGAGGAATGGGCAGGTGAGAGAGGAAATGGGGAGGTGGGAGAAGAAATGGAAGGGGGGAGGGAAGGAATTATTCGGTGGAAAGCACCAAGCCTTTACGACTATATAGCATTTGGAAGGGGTCAGGATAAGAATTTGGGATGGGACGGAGGGAAGAATGGTGCCCAACCACTTGGACGATCGGGGACTGAACGCCGACCTGCACGAACCGAGACTGAAGCTCTACCTCCAGTTCAGTCATCCAGTAAACAGTCACGTGTTGGAATGGCGTGAGGGGGGGGGGGGGGCGCGGGAGGGATGTGAGGGCCGGCGTTGGAGAGTCAGGTCCAGTGGGGGAGGGGGAGGAATGACGTGGGGAGGAAAGGATGAAGTAAGGAGGGAGAAAGGAATTAAATAAGGAGGGAGGGGAGGAGGAGAAAGAAGGGGAGGGAGGAAAGAGATGGGAGGACGGAGGGAAGAAATTGGAAAGGAGAAAAGGAGGGAGGGAAGCGCACCCCCCCCCCACACACCGTCCAAGAAACATCAACACCACATAAAGCACCCATGACCCAGGCAACACCACATAAAGCACCCCATGACCCAGGCAACACCACATAAAGCACCCCATGACCCAGGCAACACCACATAAAGCACCCCATGACCAGGCAACACCACATAAGCACCCCATGACCCAGGCAACACCACATAAAGCACCCCATGACCCAGGCAACACCACATAAAGCACCCCATGACCCAGGCAACACCACATAAAGCACCCCGTGACCCAGGCAACACCACATAAAGCACCCCGTGACCCAAGCAACACCACATAAAGCACCCCGTGACCCAAGCAACACCACAAAGCACCCCGTGACTCAAGCAACACCAAATAAAGCACCCCGTGACCCAAGCAACACCACATAAAGCACCCCGTGACCCAGGCAACACCACATAAAGCACCCCGTGACCCAAGCAACAGGGGGGGGAATACCAATCTTCTCCCGCCCGATGATAACAAAACGAGCGTACTGAACAGTACTTTTGGTTCGGTAACTATCACCTAGCGAGACCCGAGGACGAACTACCAGATAAAGCTACAGTGAGGAGTCAGAGTCAACACCTGAACACGCACCAACCCCACCTTTGTCGGCGCACTACTGCACCACCAGAGCAATGCCCAGTAGTACCCGTAACACCCCCGGCAACTATAGGAGAGAACAGCTATATTAACGAACACACAGGACAGAAGTGTATGGGCACACGTGGGCGGGTGGGCGGTCGGGCGGTAACTGAGGTCTTGTCTTGCGCGTAAATACTTACTAATGCCAAAACGTTTTGTCCAGCTAGCGAGAGGAAAGGGGGAGAGGGGAAGGGGGGAGAAGGGGGAGAGGGGAAGGGGGGGAGAAGGGGAGAGGAGGGAGGGGAAAGAGAGCAGAACAGGAAGTGTTATTTAATTTCTGTAAAACATCTTTAAAGAGATAAAGTCTTTCTATTAATAATAACAATAATAGTATTAGTCATATTTTTGCCTGTTTATACAAATACTTAATTTACATTGAATAATAATACAAAGGATTAAATAATATTATACAAATGTATCTCTTTGTATAACATTGCACAAATGTATCACACTGAATAACGGTAACAATTTTTATTCACCGCCGAAATTGTTTCGCTAAAAAAAGAAATACGGATTACTCAACACTCACGAACGTGCGCACAATTAGACTAATATCTTACCCATAATGCCTCGCACGCACCCCACCACGCGCCAGCCAATCACAGGCACGCACATCATAACTACAGATGACACAGTGCGCATGCGCAGCTCACCTCCAACATGTCGAGGGCGTGCCAGAACACGCTGCCACATTCACACTGGAGTCCTAGGCATCCTCTTAATTAGAGGCGGTTTAGTGTCAGGGGGAAAATGTATAATAGAATTACTTCATAATGCATTCTATAACTCCCCTACACATTTACATTTGCAATGTGCTCTATGGGACTGTTGGATGGGGTGTGAGGGGTGGCTGTTGGTTGAGGTGTGAGGGTGGCTGTTGGTTGAGGTGTGAGGGTGGCTGTTGGTTGAGGTGTGAGGGTGGCTGTTGGATGGGGTGTGAGGGTGGCTGTTGGTTGAGGTGTGAGGGTGGCTGTTGGATGGGGTGTGAGGGTGGCTGTTGGTTGAGGTGTGAGGGTGGCTGTTGGATGAGGTGTGAGGGTTGGCTGCTGGATGAGGTGTGAGGGTGGCTGTTGGATGAGGTGTGAGGGTGGCTGTTGGATGAGGTGTGAGGGTGGCTGTTGGATGAGGTGTGAGGGTGACTGTTGGATGAGGTGTGAGGGTGACTGTTGGTTGAGGTGTGAGGGTGGCTGTTGGTTGAGGTGTGAGGGTGACTGTTGGATGAGGTGTGAGGGTGGCTGCTGGATGAGGTGTGAGGGTGACTGTTGGATGAGGTGTGAGGGTGACTGTTGGATGAGGTGTGAGGGTGACTGTTGGTTGAGGTGTGAGGGTGACTGTTGGATGAGGTGTGAGGGTGGCTGTTGGATGAGGTGTGAGGGTGGCTGCTGGATGAGGTGTGAGGGTGACTGTTGGATGAGGTGTGAGGGTGGCTGTTGGATGAGGTGTGAGGGTGACTGTTGGATGAGGTGTGAGGGTGGCTGTTGGATGAGGTGTGAGGGTGACTGTTGGATGAGGTGTGAGGGTGGCTGTTGGATGAGGTGTGAGGGTGACTGTTGGTTGAGGTGTGAGGGTGGCTGTTGGATGAGGTGTGAGGGTGGCTGTTGGATGAGGTGTGAGGGTGACTGTTGGATGAGGTGTGAGGGTGGCTGTTGGATGAGGTGTGAGGGTGACTGTTGGATGAGGTGTGAGGGTGGCTGTTGGATGAGGTGTGAGGGTGACTGTTGGTTGAGGTGTGAGGGTGGCTATTAGTAGTAGGGATGACACGCTAAACACGATTTTTTTTTAATTCGACTTTAGCGTGTCGGTTTTCCAGTTAATTTAAAAAATCGTGTTAAGCGCTTCGGGTTTCCTTTTCATTTTTTCATAGTTAAAGACCGAAATTTTTCAAAGACCATTTTCGGAGAACATGTTCATAGAAGTTTGTTAAGAGTTCTTATGGGGAAAATTCAAATTTTTCAGAGTTCAGTTTTATGAAAATTTTCAGAGTCGATACGCCGCCAGGGGTTCCAGGTAAACTCTACGGACAAATTTACTGTTTTCAAAATCACGCATTTTTCAAACACCATTTTCGGATAAAGTGTTTATAAAAGTTTGTTAAGAGTTCTTATGAGGAAAATAATTTCATAGAAGTTTGTTAAGAGTTCTTATGGGGCAAATTCTAAATTTTTCAGAGTTCAGTTTTAGGAAAATATTTCAGTTTCAAATCATAGGAGTTTATTTACGAGTTTATGACCGAAATTTAGTAAAACGACCATTTTCAGAGAATATGTTCATAGAAGTTTTGTTAAGGAAAATAGACATCTTATCCCTGACTTTTAGTTGAAAATCCCTTTACAGCTATTTCATCTGAAAATGACCGATTTTCATCAGAGACCATTTGAAGACCGATTTTCCATATAAGACTATATAAGACCGAAATGTGACAGAGATTATTTTAGACTCAAATATTGTCAGAGTCCAATAAAGACAGAAAATCAGTAAATTCGCCAGAGTTCAGTAAAGACAGAAAATTAATCAGTCCATTTTTCAGACCAATTTTCAGCAGAGTCCAATAAAAGACTCAAATTTAACATAGTCCAGTTTATGCCCGAAAATAATCAGTCTTATAAACACTGAAAATTAGTCAGAGTTCAGTTTGAGCCTGAACATTAGACAGAGTCCAGTTCATGACAACAATTAATCAGAGCCCAATTGAAGACAAAAATAAGTCAGAGACCATTAATCGAAATAATTCAGTTAATCGATCGAAATAATTCAGTTTTTTTTGAGTTCTTATGGAGGAAATTTAAAAATTATCAGAGTCCAGTTGAGACCGCATTTATAGGGATAGTTTCGCTACTCACAGCCCAGTTTTAACCCCATGTTAATCAGTCGTATTTCAGACATAGTAAATCAAATTCAGTCAGTAAGCAGGTTCTAGCTCCTGTTCCCGCCTTACTTTACCCCCGTAACTTCTTTACTAACACTCCAATCCCCCCTAAAATTTTAAACAGTCATATTTCAGACGTAGTAAATACGATTGGAACAATTACTGAGTTCTAGCTCCTGTCCCCACCATACCCTCTCTCATATCTNCTTGCTCTCTCTCGCTTGCTCTCATCTCTCTTGACTCTCTTCTCTCTTGACTCGCCTCTCTTGCCTCTCTCTCTTGCTCTCCTCTCTCCCTTGCTCTCTCTTCTCTCTCTTGTCGCTCTCTCTGGTCTCTCCTGTTCTCTCTTTGCCTCTCTTGCTCTCTCTCTCCTTGCTACTCTCTTGACAAGGGGCAAAATGGCAGGAGGCCGAACAGGGTTATGGGAAGCAGCCAGGGCGAACAAACGCAGGAATGCTAACCAAGTACTGGAGGAATTCAGGAGGGAGATGAATGAAATGAGGATACAATTAACAACCTGCAAAGTGAGCTGACATCAGCAAGGGAGGAGATCAAATCTCTCACAGCGAAAAATAAAGAGACCGAGCATCAGATTATCATCCAAAGGGAAGGTGGGAATGTTACATTGGAAGGAAATGCCTCTGTACCTGACACATTTGCGGACATATTGAAAAAGAGCTCAGAAGCAATGGCCACAGTGAGGGAGGTAGCCATGCAAGCTGCTACCTCACAGGAAGCAGCAAGGTGCACCACTCAACTGCTGGAGAGAAAGAGATCAGTGGTAGTTGTAGGCATCAAAGAACAGGAAGGATCCAACAGGCAAGAATGGAATGGCAAGGATAGAGAGGCAGTACATGGGCTACTGAAGGGGTTACAGATGGAAGAGGCTGCACACAACATTGAGAAGGTTTTCAGGTTGGGCTGGTACAACAGGGACAGAAACCGACTTGTAAAGGTGGTGTTTGCAAACGAAACCACGAAGGAGGATATTCTAGAAAAGAAGAGTCGTCTCCAACATGTGGAGGGATACAAACAAGTATTCCTGCAGAGGGACAGGACGAAGGAGGAGAGAGCCAGGGCAGCAGAGGCAAGGAGGAAGCGCAGGGAGAGAGGAGCAAACCAGGAAATCACAGCCCCCAACACAGCAGTCCCAGAGACAAGAGGGGAACCCAAAACCAGCATCCCAGCAACACCAGAGGGGGGGGGCAACACCACCAACCCCCTCTGCATAGAAACCCTTCCTTCCCCTCACCCTACCTGCCCCCACCCAACCCTCCCTCCCCCCCACCCCATTCTGACCCGACACCCATCCCCATTCCCATCATGTCCCCCTCCCACCTTTCCCCCCAGTCCCCCTCCCCTTCATCCCATACCCTCCCTATTCCTCCTCCCCCCTCACCCCGTATCCTCCATGTCCCCCTATCTCCTTAACCCACACCCTACCCGTTCCCCCTTCCCTTAAACCCCCACCCCACCCCAAAACCCTCTGCGACCCTGCAAACCACCTCACAGATCCTCTCACCCACGGAACAGCTTCCCACACCAGTAGAATACTCGCCAAGAAAGGGATATGTAAATGAACAGAAGAAAGTGAGCTTCAAGGCGATGTACACTAACATAGATGGGATTACAAATAAAACTAGTGAACTTGGAGAGTGGGCACTAGAAGAAAACCCAGACATAATAGCACTCACAGAAACAAAGCTAACGAAAATCATAACAAATGCAGTGTTTCCACAGGGCTACTATGTAGTGAGGAAAGAGAGAGAAGGGAGAGGAGGAGGTGGTGTGGCTTTGCTACTAAGAGAAGGTTGGAGTTTCGAAGAGATGGTAATTCAGAACTGTGAAGGTTTCAGGGACTACATATCAGGCACCATTGCAACTGGAGGACAGAAAATTATAATAGTAGTCATATATAACCCCCACCGAATGACAGAAGACCCAGACAGGAATATGATAGAAACAACATGGCCACCATCAATATAATAGAGAGAGCAGCTTCTGTGGCTAGCAGGAACGGATCCAGACTTCTAATCATGGGAGACTTCAACCATGGGAAGATAGATTGGGGGAACAGAGACCCACACGGAGGCCCAGACACATGGAGAGCTAAGCTGCTGGATGTGGCAACAAGAAACTTTCTAAGTCAACACGTCAAGGGACCGACAAGAATGAGAGGAGGGGATGAACCAGCCTTGCTTGATTTGATATTTACCCTAAATGAGTCGGATATAAGGAAAGTTAAGTTGGAAGCCCCCTTGGGAATGAGTGATCATAGTGTATTGAGCTTTGAGTACCTGGTTGAGCTAGGAATTATCACCCCCAAAAAAGAACTGGGAACCAAAGGGCTGGCGTACCGAAAGGGAAACTATGAGGAGATGAATAAATTCCTATGGGATATACATTGGGACACAGAACTCGGAACCAAGTCCGTACAAGACATGATGGACTATGTCACCCAAAAATGTCAGGAGGCTGTAAGCAGGTTTGTCCCAGCCAACAGGAAAAAACAGAGAAGCAAAGGAAGAATCCGTGGTTTAATAGGGAATGTATGAAAGCAAAGGAGCTGAACAAAAGGGCATGGAGGAACTTCCGTAATAACAGAACACCAGAAAGTAGAGAGAGATACCAGAGAACCAGGAACGAGTATGTCAGTGTGAGAAGAGCAGCTGAGAAAAGGTATGAAAATGATATAGCTAACAAAGCCAAGACTGAACCAAAGCTACTACACAGTCACATCAGGAGGAAGACAACAGTGAAGGAACAGGTGATTAAACTTAGGGTGGGCGAGGACAGGTACACAGAGAATGACAAAGAGGTGTGTGAAGAACTCAACAAAAGGTTCCAGGAGGTCTTTACAATAGAACAGGGAGATATCACGGCGCTGGGAGAGGTGGCAGCAAACCAGGTGACCTTGGATAGGTTCGAAATTACAAGAGATGAGGTCAAAAAGCACCTATTGGAGCTGGATGTGAGAAAAGCTGTTGGGCCGGATGGAATCTCGCCATGGGTATTGAAAGAGTGTGCAGGAGCACTTTGCTTACCACTCTCCATAGTGTATAGTAAGTCACTGGAAACGGGGGACCTACCAGAAATATGGAAGACTGCTAATGTAGTACCAATATACAAAAAGGGTGACAGACAAGAGGCACTGAACTACAGGCCAGTGTCCTTAACTTGTATACCATGCAAGGTGATGGAGAAGATTGTGAGAAAAAACCTAGTAACACATCTGGAGAGAAGAGACTTCGTGACAACCCATCAACATGGGTTCAGGGAGGGTAAATCTTGCCTTACAGGCTTGATAGAATTCTACGATCAGGTGACAAGAATTAAGCAAGAAAGAGAAGGGTGGGCGGACTGCATTTTTTTGGACTGTCGGAAAGCCTTTGACACAGTACCCCATAAAAGGTTGATGCATAAGCTGGAGAAACAGGCAGGAGTAACAGGTAGGGCGCTCCAGTGGATAAGGGAGTACCTAAGCAATAGGAAGCAGAGAGTTACAGTGAGGGGTGAGACCTCAGACTGGCGTGAAGTCACCAGTGGAGTCCCACAGGGCTCTGTACTTGGACCTATCCTGTTTCTGATATACGTAAATGATCTCCCAGAGGGTATAGACTCATTCCTCTCAATGTTTGCTGACGACGCCAAAATTATGAGAAGGATTAAGACAGAGGAGGACAGCTTGAGACTTCAAGAAGACCTGGACAAGCTGCAGGAATGGTCGAACAAATGGCTGTTAGAGTTTAACCCAAGCAAATGTAATGTAATGAAGATAGGGGTAGGAAGCAGGAGACCAGATACAAGGTATCATTTGGGAGATGAAATACTTCAAGAGTCAGAGAGAGAGAAAGACCTGGGGGTTGATATCACGCCAGACCTGTCCCCTGAAGCTCATATCAAGAGGATAACATCAGCAGCATATGCCAGGTTGGCTAACATAAGAACGGCCTTTAGAAACTTGTGTAAGGAATCTTTCAGAACATTATATACCACATATGTCAGACCAATCCTGGAGTATGCGGCTCCAGCATGGAGTCCCTATCTAGTCAAGCATAAGACTAAACTGGAAAAGGTTCAAAGGTTTGCCACCAGACTAGTACCCGAGCTGAGAGGTATGAGCTACGAGGAGCGACTGCAGGAATTAAACCTCACTTCGTTGGAAGACAGAAGAGTTAGGGGGGACATGATCACCACATTCAAGATTCTCAGGGGAATCGACAGGGTTGATAAAGACAGGCTGTTTAGCCCTTAAAGTGCGCATCACATCATATGACGTGCTAGACGTTTTACCAGTCAACTGCTCTTCACGTCATATGATGTGTTGGGGTACTACGCAAGATTTAAACGGCCCGCGGATACACGGGGTTCACCACACCTTCATCAGGGCTCTTGTAAACAGACGCCATTTTTTAAAAAAATCGTGGGCCAAACTCCCGGGTGTTAGGGGCCTCAGTATCGTGTAAGCTACCAAGCCTGACGCACGCAGCATGAGCTCACAGCACTGCTGTTCAGCTTGTGACCACAGCATCGCCTAAAAATGCCAAAATATACTTGTTCATGCTATTATGTAGCGATGATATTATTACAGAGGACCCCTGACTGTGATAAAAGTGACTAGGGTTCTGATAATAGCAGGATTGCGATGATATTTAGCGCTGTGCGCCATGGAGGGAGGAGTAATGCTGTGGGAGGGAGGGTGGTGGCGATGTTTTCTGACTGTGTGTGGCCACCTTTTATTGACTGCACTCAGCATACCAGCTTAGTGGTTCGCTATAGTGAACACAAATGTAGATACTTATACATAACGTGTGTATAGAAGGTATAAACAGCAAGAGAAGGTTTGGAGCCGCCATTTTGGTGAGGGCGGTGGCGTCGTCTGCACGACGCCACCGTGCAGACGACGGTGTTGTTTACTGGTTACCACGATGGTCTATGGGCACCATACCAGTTTATTTGTACAAGTATGGTGAATAAAACAGGTAGATATTTATTTATAATGTGTGTATATAGCGTAATAACACCACACAGTATTGTTGGAGGAGAAATATTAGTGTGTCTGGCCTTGAGGGAGGCAGCCATCAGCTGACTGTGTTAGGTCCTATGTCTTTGTGACTTTACTCACCATACAAGCTTAGATGTACAGTTATGGTGAACAAAATATGTAGATACTTATATATAACGTCTGTATATAGTGAATTATAGCAAAAACAGTATTGTGGGAGGAGAATGTGGGCGAGTCAGATGACTGGAGGGAGGGCGGGAGTGGCTGGCTGGTACACGGCGGTCACTCCTCGTTACTTTTTGACTCATAATAGCTACTTAGTGGTTCGTTATAGTGAACAGAACATGCAGATACTTATATATAACCTGTGCTTATAGTGTAATAACCGACAAAGTATTTGTTCACTGATTGATGAACATAACTGAATCAACAATATGCACACCATATTTTTGAGTACAGCAATGATTCACTCATTTTATTATATAAATATATCAAACTACACACTAATGAATAATATTACAGCAAAAAACTATGAAATATCAATCAGAGACATTGAAATAATTCGGTAATTATCTCTTTGTGGCAACTCTGGCCTGACAGCTAGCGAGCAACAGACCGCCTGGGACGCATGCTGAGTCAGCGCCTATAATTTGCCAGACTTCCCCGCCCTATAGCGGGCAATATATGGCACTTACGATTTTATTATTATTTTTCCCGTGATCAGTGAACACAAATTACCAGGTTAGGAAGAAAAAATAATTTTTTTTTTCAAAATGACATGCGCCTGTGCGGATGGCAGGATATTAGACCCCGAGCATGTTAAGGGTTAACACAAGGGGCACACGCACTAGGGGACACAGGTGGAAACTGAGTGCCCAAATGAGCCACAGAGATATTAGAAAGAACTTTTTTAGTGTCAGAGTGGTTGACAAATGGAATGCATTAGGAAGCGATGTGGTGGAGGCTGACTCCATACACAGTTTCAAGTGTAGATATGATAGAGCCCAATAGGCTCAGGAAACTGTACACCTGTTGATTGACGGTTGAGAGGCGGGACCAAAGAGCCAGAGCTCAACCCCCGCAAGCACAACTAGGTGAGTACAGTCACACACCCCCATATCTCACCATCAGATCAAATCCCTCACAGAGAAAAATAATGAGGCTGAGCATCAGATAATTCTCCAAAGGGAAGATGGAAATGGTGCATTGGAAGGAAATGCCTCTGTACCTTAAACCTTTGCAAAAATACTGAGAAAGAGCACAGAAGCAATGGCCACAGTGAGGGAGGTAGCCAGCCATGCAAGCAGCTACCTCACAGGAAGCAGCAAGGTGCACCAGTCAGCTGCTGGAAAGAAAAAGATCAGTGGTAGTTGTAGGCATCAAAGAACATTATTGCCCCAATAGGCAATAATGGAATAGCAAGGACAGAGGGGCAGTGAATGCCTCTGTGAATGCCTAAAGGGGTTAAAGATGCAAGGGGCTGAACAAAACACTGAGCGGGTTTTCAGGTTGGGCTGATACAACAAGGACAGAGACCGCCTGGTAAAGATAGTATTTGCAAACGCGACCACGAAGGAGGATATTCTAGAAAGGAAGAGTCATCTGCAGTATGTGGAGGAATACAAAAAAGTATTCCTCCAGAGGGACAGGACGAAGGAGGAGAGAGCCATGGTGACAGAGGCAAGGAAGAAATGCAGGGAGAGGGAAGTAAACCAGGAAATCACAGCCCCCAACACAACATTCCCAGAGGCAAGGGGGTAACCCACAACCAGCATCCCAGCAACACCAGAGGGGAGGGCAGCACCGCCACCCTCCTCTGCATAGAAACCCTCCCTACCCCTCACCCTACTTGCCCCACTCAAATGCTCACTCAACCCTCTCTTCCTCCTCACCCCCATTCCGACCCTGTCACCCCTCCCCGATTCCCACCATGTCCCCCTCCCTCCCCTCCCCCTTTGTTACGACCCTGGGTTCCTCAGATGGAAACCAGAGGTCAATTTGAGCTCTAAATAATTACCTTACATTAATTCATAGAATTGGATCATGTGAGAAGGATATTTAATTACAATAATATTTAAATCAGGGCTCTTTAAAACTGGAGTATGCCTTATTCCCGTCGCCCTTGCCAACGTAAGATGAATATTGTTTCTCACAGAGAATTCAGACTGAGCTTGTTGTTGATTATTAATTATTGAACTAGGTATCAACTATGTTTAAAAATATTAGAAAGTAATTAGTAAAGCATGCCTGAGTAAACTTGGATTGATGGCTGCTGTTCGATTAGCTGAGTATCGGCAGGCAGCGATTCAGAGTGAGGAAGCGCGGAAGCTGGTGCTTTCTTCTTCTCTGTTCGGGCTGTGTGGTGTCAACTTCCTGTGGGGCTCTGCCTCGATTCTTCTTCTCCTTCTCCCTTTCCCTTACCTAAGCTACTAAGATAAGTGCAAAACCGGTGTTACTGTGCTCTAGATATGCTTGTGTGATTTGTATAGTTATTGTGTAGTATAAGCCGGTGTTTTGGGCATCCCTAAGTGTTTGTGTTGTGATAGGGTACCAATTGGGCTTACTACCCCAAGCTACCTCAAGCTTTCAAGTTCTTCACTAGTAGACTTTACCCTAGCTTGTCCTAATTGTAAAACCTTGTATCCTGCCCATGTGAACCAAGGCTTTTAAAGTAAGATAGTGTGGTAAAGTAGTTTGTTATTGTTGTTAATGTATATGGGGGGTTGTTAAGAGGGTTTAATAAATAAGTTAGTTTTAAAGGAGTATCCATTCTTCCTGTGTAGGAGATCAATGATCAAACCTCTATGCTGACATATGTTCTTGAAGCCACTAAATTAATACTGTTTATGTTCTTATTGGGGCCCGGGCCTTTCTGATCTCCACTGATTTTGATACATCCTGATTCTAACTGCTGGCCTTTCTCTTTAATACTCTATACCCCCCATAACAGCACTTAAATTTGTAACACCCTTCATCCCATACCCTCCCTATCCTTCCTCCCCCCCTCACCCCATATCCTCCATGTCCCCCCTACCTACTTACCTCATATCTTCCTGTCCCCTCTTCCCTTGACTCCCCACCCCCACCCCAACTCCTCTCAGACCCTGTTAACCACCTCACATATCTTCTCCCTTCTTAGTGAGCGTTCTGCTGATGGAGGAAGCTGTTCCATAGGTGT
>WNGS01166226.1:20916351-20927104 GCA_020271785.1 Procambarus virginalis | reverse complement strand
TGCCGAACGTAAGATGAATATTGTTTCTCACAGAGAGAATTCAGACTGAGCTTGTTGTTGATTATTAATTATTGAACTAGGTATCAACTATGTTTAAAAATTATTAGAAAGTAATTAGTAAAGCATGCCTGAGTAAACTTGGATTGATGGCTGCTGTTCGATTAGCTGAGTATCCGGCAGGCAGCGATTCAGAGTGAGGAAGCGCGGAAGCTGGTGCTTTCTTCCTCTGTTCGGGCTGTGTGGTGTCAACTTCCTGTGGGGCTCTGCCTTCGATTCTTCTTCTCCTTCTCCCTTTCCCTTACCTAAGCTACTAAGATAAGTGCAAACCGGTGTTACTGTGCTCTAGATATGCTTGTGTGATTTGTATAGTTATTGTGTAGTATAAGCCGGTGTTTTGGGCATCCCTAAGTGTTTGTGTTGTGATAGGGTACCAATTGGGCTTACTACCCCAAGCTACCTCAAGCTTTCAAGTTCTTCACTAGTAGACTTTACCCTAGCTTGTCCTAATTGTAAAACCTTGTATCCTGCCCATGTGAACCAAGGCTTTTAAAAGTAAGATAGTGTGGTAAAGTAGTTTGTTATTGTTGTTAATGTATATGGGGGGTTGTTAAGAGGGTTTAATAAATAAGTTAGTTTTAAAGGAGTATCCATTCTTCCTGTGTAGGAGATCAATGATCAAACCTCTATGCTGACATATGTTCTTGAAGCCACTAAATTAATACTGTTTATGTTCTTATTGGGGGCCGGGCCTTTCTGATCTCCACTGATTTTGATACAGCCTGATTCTAACTGCTGGCCTTTCTCTTTAATACTCTATACCCCCCATAACAGCACTTAAATTTGTAACACCCTTCATCCCATACCCTCCCTATCCTTCCTCCCCCCCTCACCCCATATCCTACCATGTCCCCCCTACCTACTTACCTCATATCTTCCCTGTCCCCCTCTTCCCTTGACTCCCACCCCCCACCCCAGACTCCTCTCAGACCCTGTTAACCACCTCACATATCTTCACACCTATGGAACAGCTTCCTCCATCAGCAGAACGCTCACTAAGAAGGGGAAAAGAGAATGACCAGAAGAAAGTGAGCTTCGAGACAATGTACACTAACATAGATGGGATTACAATAAACAAGTGAACTTGGAGAATGGGCACTAGAAGAAAACCCATATATAATAGCACTGACAGAAACAAAGCTAACGAAACCATAACAAATGCAGTGTTTCCTCAGGACTACTATGTAGGTGAAGAAAGAGAGAGAAGGGAGAGGAGGTGGTGTAACTCTGCTAATAAGAAAGAGCTGGAGTTTTGAAAAGATGGTTATTAGGGCTGTGAAGATTTCAGAGACTATATAGCAGGTACCATAGCAATTGGAGGACAAAAAATTATAGTAGTAGTCATATAAACCCCCCCCCCCCAAACGACAGAAGACCCAGACAGGACTATGATAGAAACAACATGGCCACCATTAATATAATAGAGAGGCAGCTTCTGTAGCTAGCAGGAACAGATCCAGACTATTAATCATGGGAGACTTTAACCACGGAAAATAGATTGGGAGTACAGAGACCCACATGGAGGACCAGACACTGAAGAGCTAAGCTGCTGGACGTGGCAACAAGAAACTTTCTAAGTTAACACGTCAAGGGACCAACAAGAATGAGAGGAGAGGATGAACCAGCTTTGCTTGATCTGATATTTACCCTAAATGAGTCGGATATGATGGAAGTTAAGTTGGAAGCCCCCTTGGGAATGAGTGGTCACAGTGTATTGATCCTTGAGTACCTGGTAGAGCTAGGAACAAAATGACAGGACGATCAGGTGACAAAAATAACCAAAGCAAATATTGCGTCAGCCAGAAAAATGATAGGATGGATTACGAGAACTTTCAAATCCAGGGATCCCATCACAATGGTTGTACTCCTCAAGTCACTTGTGTTGTCACGTCTTGAGTACTGCTCAGCTCAGTACTCACTTCCTCCTTCAGAGCAGGAGACATTACTGAAAGAGGGAATACAGAGAACATATACGGTACGCATAGACGAAATAAAGCACCTAAATTATTGGGATCGTCTCAAAGCCCTCCAATGTACTCTCTAGAAGAAGACGAGAGTGTTATCAATTAATATACACGTAGAAGATACTGGAGGGCCAAGTACAAATCTACACAGTAAATAACAACGTACTGGACGTGAACGATATGGAAGAAAATGCAGAATAGAATCAGTGAAGAGCAGAGGTGCCATAGGCACAATCAGAGAAACTGTATAAACATCAGAGGTCCCACGGTTGTTCAACACCTCCAGCAAGCATAAGAAATATTACGGAACAACCGTGGACATCTTCAAGGGGAAACTAGATTGTTTCCTCCAAGGAGTGCCGGACCACCGGGCTGTGGTGGGTATGTGGGCCTGCGGGCCGCTCCAAGTAACAGTCTGTGGACCAAACTCTCTAGTCAGGCCAGGGCTTGGGAAGTAGAACTCCAGAAACCCCCGATACCAGGTACCACCAGAGTAGGGACTTCGTGACAACCCCATTCAACATGGGTTCAGGGAGGGACAATCTTGCCTTACAGGCTAATTCTACGATCAGGTGGTGACAAGATTAAGCATGAAAGAGAAGGTTGGGCGTACTGCATTTTTTGGACTGTCGGAAAGCCTTTTGACACAGTACCCCCAGTAAAGGTTGAGCCATAAGCTGGAGAAACAGGCAAAGTAACTGGTAGTGGCGTCTCCAGTGGCATAAGGGTCCAGTGTACCTAATGCAATAGGAATGCAGTAGTTGACAAGCTGAGGTGTGAGACCTCAGATTTGCGTAAAGTCACCAGAGGAGTCCACCAGGGCTCTGTACTTGGACCTATCCTGGTTTCTGATATACTGAAATGATCTCCCAGAGGGTATAGACTCAATCCTCTCAATGTTTGCTAACGCCGCCAAAATTATGAGAAGGATTAAGACAGAGGATGGACAGCTTGAGGCTTCAAGAAGGCCTGGATAAGCTGCAGGACATGGTCGAACAAATGGTTGTCAGAGTTTAACCCAAGCAAAATGTAATGTAATGAAGATAGGTGTAGGAGCAGGAGACCAGATACACAATGTATCATTTGGGAGATGCAATACTTTCAAGAGTCAGGATGAGAGAGAGAAAGACCTGGGGGTTGATATCAACGCCCAGACCTGTCCTCTGAAGGCCCCATATCAAGAGGATAACGTCAGCGGCATATAGCCTAGGGGACTAACATAAGACCAGCCGTTTAGAAACTTGTGTAAGGAATCTTTCAGAACTTTATATCCCACCTATGTCAGGACCCAATCCTGGAGTCTGTGGACCCAGCATGGAGTTCATATCTAGTTTAAACAATAGTGACTAAACAGAAAAGTTTCAATTGTGCCACGCACGACTAGTGACCCGACTAATGCGGTATGAACGCATGAGGAAGGACTACGGGATTAAACCTCAGACGTCATTGGGAATAGAAGAGTTAGAGAAGCATGATCACGTACATCAAGATTCTCAAGAGGAATTGTTGAGAGGAGATAAAGACACAGCATTTAACAATAGGGACACGCACTAGGGGACACAAGTGGAAATTGAGTGTCCTAATGAGCCAAGAGACATTGTAGAAAGAATTTTTTGCAGTGTCAGAACAGTAGTAAGACAAATGTGAATGGGCATTGAAGAGTGATGTGTGGAGTTGCCGACTCATACACCGTTATCAAGGGTAGTATGATAAAAGCCCAGTAGGTTCAGGAACATGTAGATTAGTTGGATTGACTAGTTGAGAGGCGGGACCAAAGAGCAAGAGCTCAATCCCCGCAAGCACTAACTAGATCAATAACACACACAACACACACACACACCTTGATGTTGATAGTTCTCTCTGAGCGTACCTATTACACCTCTGCTTTGCATCGGGGCAACCTTGTACTTCCGGCTGCAGGCTGATATCTAATATCTACAGGAATTTATCTGAAGTATACCTCCTATTAGTATACCTAATGCTCGCCGCCTGACTGATGTTCACAGACCAGCGTAATACTCACTGTAAGACCTAATGCTTCTTGGGTCGTAGCTCATCTTCAGTGGTTGGGTAAGCCTCCCAGCTGGGTCCTAAGGTATATAAGGACTGAGTACAGTATATGGAAGAAAATGCAGAATAGAATCAGTGAAGAGCAGAGGTGCCATAGGCACAATCAGAGAGCACTGTATAAACATCAGAGGTCCACGGTTGTTCAACGTCCTCCCAGCAAGCATAAGAAATATTGCCGGAACAACCGTGGACATCTTCAAGGGGAAACTAGATTGTTTCCTCCAAGGAGTGCCGGACCAACCGGGCTGTGGTGGGTATGTGGGCCTGCGGGCCGCTCCAAGTAACAGTCTGTTGGACCAAACTCTCACTAGTCAGGCCAGGCTTGGGGAAGTAGAACAACTCCCAGAACCCCATGAAGCAGGTACCAAGCAGTAGGCCTTGCAGCTGGCTCCTAGATATACAATGGTTGAAATTATGTCACAGCTGGCTCCTGATGCATGCTGTTGATTAACTGCCCCCCCCCCCCCTTGTTTTTTCTTCAGATTATCATTCGCAACTGGCTTCAACATTTTTATTTTATTGACTAGGTCTCCTAGCTGGCAACTGAAATGTCCATTTGTTAACCCTGTCTCCCATTTGGCCCCTGACATGTCCAGATGATGAGTAGCCATCCAAGCTGGCTCGTAAGGATGTCTGTGTTTGAGTAGGATTCCCAGTTTTCTCTTGATGTCCAACTATCGAGTAAGCCTCTTAAGCTGGCTCCTAAGGTATACTGTAGTTGACTTGTCTCCTCGCAGCTGGCAATTAAGACGTCCTTTGTAACCTCCGCCCTTGCACCTAAGCTTTTTCCTTCAGCTTCTAACAGATGTCTTAATTTGTCAAACAACTCTCAATGTCCTTCACAGTTTCTCACCCAAGTCACGATGTTCTTAACAATTTCTCACTTAACTGTCAAACAACTCTGGCTATTTCTCACATACTTCGCGATTCGTCTCGACTCTAAACAGGCTTTAACATTTAATAAAAGAGCTTCTGTAATGGCTATCACAAAGTATAGTAAATGTGACAACTTTGACAGAAACTTTTATCTTGTGGATTAGTAAGATGCTGTACGGACTTTTCAAGACAGTGTTAGGCAGCAGGCAAAGGTAAGCATTACTCACAGCCTCACAAAGGTAAGCATTACTCACAGGCTCACAAAGGTAAGCATTACTCACAGGCTCACAAAGGTAAGCATTACTCACAGGCTCACAAAGGTAAGCATTACTCACAGCCTCACAAAGGTAAGCATTACTCACAGCCTCACAAAGGTAAGCATTATTCACAGGCTCACAAAGGTAAGCATTATTCACAGGCTCACAAAGGTAAGCATTACTCACAGGCTCACAAAGGTAAGCATTACTCACAGGCTCACAAAGGTAAGCATTACTCACAGCCTCACAAGGTAAGCATTACTCACAGGCTCACAAAGGTAAGCATTACTCACAGCCTCACAAAGGTAAGCATTACTCACAGGCTCACAAAGGTAAGCATTACTCACAGGCTCACAAAGGTAAGCATTACTCACAGCCTCACAAAGGTAAGCATTACTCACAGCCTCACAAAGGTAAGCATTATTCACAGCCTCACAAAGACAAGCATCACTGCCTCATAAATCAGGCGTCTTCAGGTGCTTTCAAAAGTCTGTCCCAAGCTGTCTTAGGCAAAAATGAAAGCAAAGTTTCAGGAAAATAGTCGCCTTTTTCTATATTCTGAAGGCATAAGAAATCTGAAAATTTACACAGAAAAACACAAATATTGTTGCACAATAAAATGACCACCTAGAGACAGCAGAGATATATTAGTGATGTAGAAAGTAACATAGATTCTATGGCAAGTTCGTAGCAAAGCTACTTTTATTCCTTTTATTTCTTTAAGGCATTGAGATCACTTCTTAAGGCACTTGGATTATTCCTTAAGGCACTTGGACCATTACTTAAGGCACTTGGACCATTACTTAAGGCACTTGGACCATTACTTAAGGCACTTGGACCATTACTTAAGGCACTTGGACCATTACTTAAGGCACTTGGACCATTAGTTAAGGCACTTGGATCATTGGTTAAGGCACTTGGACCATTAGTTAAGGCACTTGGACCATTAGTTAAGGCACTTGGATCATTGGTAAGGCACTTGGATCATTGTTAAGGCACTTGGATCATTCCTTAAGGTACTTGACCATTGTTTGAGGCACTTTCCTTAAGTTACTTGGACAATTCACTATTTTCGACGAGGAAGGAAGTACCAGAAGTGATAAATTAAGACATATAAGACTTGGTAGATGACTTGCAGTATGTTTAAGAGCACAGTAAAGAAACTTACAACTGCAAGTATTTTCACTAGAATTTTTAAACCAAGGATACCTGATCAACCAAGCTGTGATTCAAGTGTCAGACGGCAAGCGGCGCCTTTTGGCAGCGTCTTCTAGCAGCCTGGATGACAGATCGTCAACCGGGCCGTGGAGACGTGGATCCACGAAACATGAAAGCATCCCACTAATGATAATTTTAGAGCACATGTGCGCTTATTTCTGGAAAGTTGCTCCACATTATGTGGCCCATTTAAGGTTTCTGTTATTGGTAACCAGAAAAGGGACAACGCTTACAGCCCGAATTCATTCAGCTAAACACCCGAATTATTGAGTGCATTTAAAAAGGCTGAAATTGTGTTCCCTGTAACATAGGTGAGAGAGGAGCATCATAATCTACGTATGAAAAAATAAGGGGAACTAATTCAGAATTATCATTCTGAAATTACTCATTCGGAGAGCCCGGGTCGTGATAGAATGTGCAAGAAACACCGGTACAAAGTAAGGTGTGCAATAAGTACACTTAAGATGTGCATTGAGTACACTAAGATGTAACTGCAATAGTCTTAACCAAAAGAAAATATCTTTATATTTTATTTATAGAAATTGAATATTGAAAATATTCAATACCTTCTAAATATAATGTTGAATGCATTCAGATCCTTAAATATGTTCAAGAAGAACATAATGCACATCTGGTGGCAGTTTTTGCAATCCTGCTTAAGGAGTTTTCTGCGTTTCTTTAGCAATTCGTTAAATAAACAGAAACAAGAGAATCTCCTTCGGAATTACAGCGTGAGCTAGAAGAGCACATTATTTCATTTTATTTCTTGATATATACGAGAGTTGTAACATTGGTGTACAGGCAGCAGGACGCGTAGCGTTACGGGCGGGTCCTTAATCCTGTGTTCCCTGGAACACCACCCGCCAAGTGGTTTAACAACCAGGTACCCATTTTACTGTTGGGTAAACAGAGGCTACAGTTAAGGTTTGGCGCCCAGTCAATCCTACCCGGCCAGGATACGAACCAAGGCCAAAACGCTCGCGAAACGCCAGGCGAGTGTGTTACCACTTCGCCGCCGTGACTGTTGACAATTGTCTTATTAACCTAAACTTCAACCTGGCTGTGAACAAGATTATCTCTCTCACACCTGTCCCTTCATCCCCCTTCAAATTGTTAACCTCTGGCGTGCTGTGTCTCACCTCCTGACAGGAACCCCTCACTTAACCCCCTTTGTGTACGATGACAGAACTCCTCCATGGAGATCTAGACATGAGAGAGAGAGGAGAGAGAGAGAGAGAGAGAGAGAGAGAGAGAGAGAGAGAGAGAGAGAGAGAGAGAGAGAGAGAGAATCGCCAGCATTCCTGCACCAAACAAGAATTACATCTTAGTCTTCACTTCCCGTTCTAGGAACCTACACACACTCGCCTTACCTCTCTGAGAATGTTCTCAAGCATCCCAGCCACACGAGCTAAGGGCCTACTCGGGACTAAGGAGGAATCCTCGAGCTAGAGGGAGTTTACAGGAGAACTACTGTACTAGGGGGAGTTTACAAGAGAACATAAGAACAAAGGTAACTGCAAAAGGCCTATTGGCCCATACGAGGCAGCTCCTAGAAATATTGCCGGAACAACCGTGGACATCTTCAAGAGCAAACTAGATAGTTTTCTCTAAGGAGTGCCGGACCAACCGGGCTGTGGAGGGTATGTGGGCCTGCGGGCCGCATGAAACAAAACCAGGGGCCAGATTCACGAAGCAGTTACGCGAGCACTTACGACCCTGTACATCTTTTCTCAATCTTTGGCGGCTTTGTTTACAATTATTTAGCAGTTAATGAGCCCCGAAGCACCAGGAGGCTGTTTATAACAATAACAACAGTTGATTGGCAAGTTTTCATGCTTGTAAACTGTTTAATAAATGTAACCAAAGCCGTCAAAGATTGATGAAAGATGTACACGTTCGTAAGTACTTGCGTAAGTGCTTTCGTGAATCAGGCCCCTGGCCTCGGGCTGGGCTTGGGGAGTAGAAGACCTCCCAGAACCCCTCAAGCAGGTATCCTATTTATAACCACCCAATGCCACTCACGTACATGTCCAACCCACTTTGAAACAATCAAGGTAACCCAACTCCACCACGTTATGTGGTAATTGGTAACACAAATCAACAACCCTGTTACTGAACCAGTATTTACCCAGGTCTTTCCTAAATTTAAACTTACCTAATTTATACCCATTGTTTCGTGTCCTGTCTTGTGTTGATACTTTTAATACCCTATTAATTTCCCCTTTGTTATGCCCATTCATCCACTTATACACTTCTATCATGTCACCCCCTAATTCTTCTCCTTTCTAGAGAATGCAATTTAAGCTTTGTCAATCTTTCTTCATATGACAGGTTTCTAATTTGGGGGATTAACCTCTAGTATAAGAAGTATATAACCTCTAGTATATATTAACCCTCTAGTATAAAAGTACTAGAGGGAAGTACTCATCACTGGGGAGTTCTCGAACACCTACTTGACAACTGCAAAGATTGCCAGAACACACAGGAGATGAAAGTAATAGAGTAATATTACAAATGAGAGACTTTAAGACGCTGGGATGCTGAGACTGGGATACTGGGACGCTGGTACTGGGATGCTGGGACTGGGACGCTGGGATGCTGAGACTGGGATACTGGGACGCTGGTACTGGGATGCTGGGACTGGGACGCTGGGATGCTGAGACTGGGATACTGGGACGCTGGTACTGGGATGCTGGGACTGGGACGCTGGGATGCTGAGACTGGGATACTGGGACGCTGGTACTGGGATGCTGGGACTGGGACGCTGGGATGCTGGGATGCCACATTGATCATTGGAACACTGATGTGTTCAACAGTGTAAAACATTAAGGCTTAAGCAGTTTATGGTGTGCTTGCCTCAGTGTTCACGTGTTCTTTCAGGAGTTCACGGCGTTCTCTGGATAGTTCACGGTGTTCTCTGGATAGTTCACGGTGTTCTCTGGATAGTTCACTGTGTTCTCTGGATAGTTCAGTGTTCTCTGGATAGTTCACGGTGTTCTCTGGATAGTTCACGGTGTTCTCTGGATAGTTCACGGTGTTCTCTGGATAGTTCACGGTGTTCTCTGGATAGTTCACGGTGTTCTCTGGATAGTTCACGGTGTTCTCTGGATAGTTCACGGTGTTCTCTGGATAGTTCACGGTGTTCTCTGGATAGTTCACGGTGTTCTCTGGATAGTTCACGGTGTTCTCTGGATAGTTCATGGTGTTCTCTGGATAGTTCACGGTGTTCTCTGGACAGTTCACTGTGTTCTCTGGATAGTTCACTGTGTTCTCTGGACAGTTCACTGTGTTCTCTGGACAGTTCACTGTGTTCTCTGGACAGTTCACTGTGTTCTCTGGACAGTTCACTGTGTTCTCTGGACAGTTCACTGTGTTCTCTGGACAGTTCACTGTGTTCTCTGGACAGTTCACTGTGTTCTCTGGACAGTTCACTGTGTTCTCTGGACAGTTCACTGTGTTCTCTGGATAGTTCATTGTGTTCTCTGGATAGTTCACGGTGTTCTCTGGACAGTTCACTGTGTTCTCTGGACAGTTCACTGTGTTCTCTGGACAGTTCACTGTGTTCTCTGGACAGTTCACTGTGTTCTCTGGACAGTTCACTGTGTTCTCTGGACAGTTCACTGTGTTCTCTGGACAGTTCACTGTGTTCTCTGGACAGTTCACTGTGTTCTCTGGACAGTTCACTGTGTTCTCTGGACAGTTCACTGTGTTCTCTGGACAGTTCACTGTGTTCTCTGGACAGTTCACTGTGTTCTCTGGACAGTTCACTGTGTTCTCTGGATAGTTCACTGTGTTCTCTGGACGGTTCACTGTGTTCTCTGGACGGTTCACTGTGTTCTCTGGACGGTTCACTGTGTTCTCTGGACGGTTCACTGTGTTCTCTGGACAGTTCACTGTGTTCTCTGGACAGTTCACGGTGTTCTCTGGACAGTTCACGGTGTTCTCTGGATAGTTCACGGTGTTCTCTGGACAGTTCACTGTGTTCTCTGGACAGTTCACTGTGTTCTCTGGACAGTTCACTGTGTTCTCTGGACAGTTCACGGTGTTCTCTGGACAGTTCACGGTGTTCTCTGGACAGTTCACGGTGTTCTCTGGACAGTTCACTGTGTTCTCTGGACAGTTCACTGTGTTCTCTGGACAGTTCACGGTGTTCTCTGGATAGTTCATTGTGTTCTCTGGATAGTTCACGGTGTTCTCTGGACAGTTCACGGTGTTCTCTGGACAGTTCACTGTGTTCTCTGGACAGTTCACTGTGGTCTCTGGACAGTTCACTGTGTTCTCTGGACAGTTCACGGTGTTCTCTGGACAGTT
>WNGS01166226.1:20896078-20914882 GCA_020271785.1 Procambarus virginalis | reverse complement strand
GTAACTAGACTTGACAACGTTCATCACATGAAACAATGACTCGCATGAGCATGCCGATGAAAATACTGATAATGCTGTCATTGTCAAATTTTTTTAGGCTGTCAAAAAGATTCAGGAATAGATTTCCGGAGTTTAGAACCTAATTTTCAGCGCAGTTTTCTGCGTTTATCTGTCTTGATTTCTTCACAAAGGCAAACCATTTTTTCCTTCCAAATTAAGTGGTTTGTAAGTCACTGCATCTGAAAATTATTAAAATCTGTCCACTGCAACATTTCCAAATTCAGTTTGCCTAATGTTAGTGTCTGCACCACACTTTATCAATTTTGCACCGGCTTCAAATTACCTGATTTAGTAAATCGTATAGAAAATTGATCAGCAATGGATCAATGATGCTCGACAATTGCATTGAAGGCTGGAATGCCTGTTTTCTCACGAATTTCAAGATCTGTCTTGTGTGTGTTTTTTATATAGCTTTGGAAATATATATAAATATATATATATAAAACGTGATTTGAACATCACGTTAATAATTTTCAATCTTTGGGTTATCAAACATAACGTTAAGTGTTTCGTTAGGAAGTGATTTGCCTCACCAGTTTAATGTTGCATGTTGCACTCACCCAGTATGCAACCCTCCTGCAGTGAAGCCCCCACGAGTGCATTAGATCGTGCATTCTTTAATAATGGAGGGGGAAGATGAACTGTGTCTGGTATCATAGCGAAGATTGAGCCGCTTTGAGAGTGAATTTTGCCTAATAACCTCCAAGCAACCATTGAGAGATTGCCAAGGACACCAGGGCCAGATTCACGAAGCAGTTACGCAAGCACTTACGAACCTGTACATCTTTTCTCAATCTTTGGCGGCTTTGTTTACAATTATTAAACAGTTAATGAGCTCCGAAGTACCAGGAGGCTGTTTATAACAATAACAACAGTTGATTGGCAAGTTTTCATGCTTGTAAACTGTTTAAATGTAACCAAAGCCGTCAAAGATTGAGGAAAGATGTACACGTTCGTAAGTGCTTGCGTAACGCCTTCGTGAATCTGGCCCCAGGAAATATTACATGCAGGGAAGAGTCAGGAAAGGTAACTATATTGACGTTAGAAGTTGTGATTTCACGCCTCTGGCAGAGATGAGAAGGATTTATCAGCTCTAGTCAACGAAAATTGCTGACGTCGCAGTGACGTCATGACCTACGTCACTAAGATGAGTCTATCATCAGCCTTAGGCATGGAAGCGGGTCAAAATGCATACCCTGATTGGCTTATTGTGCGATAAAGCTATCGATGTTCCCACTGTAGCCTGGAGGGTGATTGAGAACATACTGGAACTGAGCGCTCCATAAGGGAGGTGGGTTCCAGGGTCGGGCCTCAAGCCTCTGGGGGTTCCAGAGCTATGAAACATATAGACAAACATTATTAAAACATGTAATATTAATATTAGTAATTTTGAGTGATATCAACCAAAAGATGTTACTAATCAATATTATTCTCGTAGATAATCTACACTGTTTTTGCTACCTCACTCTTTTTGTTCATAGGGTGAGAGCATTTTCTTCCTCTCTTGCCTTCCCTACAGGTTGTAGGGTAAGGCTCTCATGGTAACCCTTACTCTACTAGTTTTCCCTGGAACACGACTACCTAATAGTTTTATAACCTCGTACCGATTTATTGCAAGGTGAGCAGAGGACAACATTTAAGGACTGGCACCTAGTCAATCTTCCCTGGCCAGGAGTCGAACCCAAACCAAATCGGAGGCAAGGCGAGCGTGTTACCACTGTTGCCAGCTGCGCATGTGGTTATTGTGTGTGTTTTGTCATCACTTCCGAGGATGTGTTTAGTCACGACAGCCGCCTTGTATTTGTTACATAACGGAGAGTATTTGTTACATAACGGAGAGTGTTTGTTACATAATGGAGAGTATTTGTTACATAACGGAGAGTATTTGTTACATAACGGAGAGTGTTTGTTATATAACGGAGAGTATTTGTTATATAACGGAGAGTATTTGTTATATAACGGAGAGTATTTGTTACATAAAGGAGAGTATTTGTTACATAACGGAGAGTATTTGTTACATAAAGGAGAGTATTTGTTACATAACGGAGAGTATTTGTTACATAAAGGAGAGTATTTGTTACATAACGGAGAGTATTTGTTACATAAAGGAGAGTATTTGTTACATAACGGAGAGTATTTGTTACATAAAGGAGAGTATTTGTTACATAACGGAGAGTATTTGTTACATAAAGGAGAGTATTTGTTACATAACGGAGAGTATTTGTTACATAACGGAGAGTATTTGTTACATAACGGAGAGTATTTGTTACATAACGGAGAGTATTTGTTACATAACGGAGAGTGTTTGTTACATAACGGAGAGTATTTGTTACATAACGGAGAGTGTTTGTTACATAACGGAGAGTATTTGTTACATAACGGAGAGTATTTGTTACATAACGGAGAGTGTTTGTTACATAAAGGAGAGTATTTGTTACATAACGGAGAGTATTTGTAATGTTACTTCACTGGGTCTCACAGCAAACAAAAACATAAGCACAGTCCGGGTTAAAATGCGTAGAACCGTTAAAAACAGTCTGTTTTAGGATATATTTCCACCACCAATTATTCTCTGGCGCCGATGATGATTCTTGCTTGTGTATGCTGCGAAAAAAATGATCTGCCTCGGCTATTGTGTTTTATATAACGATGGCTTTTCATCGAATCATATTTTATTTCAGTAATTCATTTCTTGACTGGGCCACTGAAGCGATGATGCCGTAACTTGTACTCCATTGAGCATCATGTTTTTCAGACCCCCCCAATGGAAAATTTAATTGATATCCTATTGTAGATTTTCAGTGCGAGGGGCCGATGAAATTTTGTGGTGATTGCAGTGCCGCTCGCAAGAAATGAAATGGAAAAGTCATTTGCATTGTTATCGATGATCAATGCGAGGATAGCGAGCTCTCAGGACCTGAGAGAATTTTAGTCTCGTAATTAAAACGTTGAATTTTGTCTTGGTGAAGAGAAGCTTTTAGGATCGCTTGCTAAAGAATGGCGATGTAAATGGCTTGTTTTATGATGATCTCTGTTCACGTTTTCCTTCACGGGAGATGAGACACCAGTGGGAGGGGGGACTGAACTGTTCACCTGGGAAGGAAGAGGAAAAATTAACTCCCCAAAGATTGTTTTACAATTTCATTGACCAGAAGCGTATCGCTAAAGAACACTTTTTGTCGAGGTTCCCTTCAAGGAAAACGTGTCCCTTCTCTCTTTACTGAGGCAGAGGGACGGGGGGATACAGTGTAGCTGGCACTATATACACCACATATTATATATTACACATTATAATATATTCCATAAGATTCGAGCCTGGCCTCAGGCCGAAATATTGCCGGAACATCCGTGGACATCTTCAAGAGGAAACTAGATTGTTTCCTCCAAGGAGTGCCGGACCAAACGGGCTGTGGTGGGTATGTGGGCCTGCGGGCTGCTGCAAGCAACAACCGGGTGGACCAAACTCTCACAAGTCAAGTCTGGCCTCGGGCCGGGCTTGGGGAGTAGAAGAACTCCCAGAACCCATCAACCAGGCCGGGCTCGGGGAGTAGAACTCCCGAGACCCTCTCCAGGTATGCTCCAGGTAGAGAGAGGGTAAGTGATGAGTAAAGCAGTTGAGGCAGACTGAGTTCACCAGTTGTGGTGAAGGGCAGAACTTCACTCATGGTTTACATTCTGAGGATCGTAAGCTGGAGTCTCGGTATTGGATGAGATGGTTTGGTATGTCTATGGGTTAGTACGTCTATGTCTCGACTATGTCTAATCTTCTTACCTGGATCTTAACTGGAGGGGGGTTCTGGGAGCTCTTTTGCTCCTCAAGTCCGGCCAGGAGGCCAGGCTTGGCTTGTGAGAGCTTGGTCCAACAGGCTGTTGCTTGGAGCAGCCCGCAGGCCCACATATCAACTACAACCCATTTTGCCAAACACTTACTGCAGGAAACTCTGATTATTATCTTGAAAAAGTCAGATTTCTTCTGGCAATATTTCTCATACTTGTTTTTGCATTGCCAGATTCCTTAAAAGTGATGCTTCTGTCTTTACTATTTATTAAGATCATTGGAGCTGACAGTCCTCTAGTGGGCTTGTAAAAGCATAGACGACAATCGCCCCTTTTAAGGCTTGTCACTTGTTGTCGGGAGGGAGGGGATTATCAGGGGAAAGCGCCGAGCCATTACGACTATATAGCTCTGGGAAGGGGGTCAGGATAAGGATTTGGGATGGGACGAGGAAAGGAATGGTGCCCAACCACTTGGACGGTCGGGGATTGAATACCGACCTGCATGAAACGAGACCGTCGCTCTACCGTCCAGCCCAAGTGGTTGAGTATTGCCGGGAGAGTTCTTCATGGGCATGCTGGAGGTCCTTACCTTGAGGTTACCTTACCTTATGGTGTTTTCAGGGTTTAGCTTCCTTGCGGCCCGGTCATCGACCAGGCCTCCTCGTTGTTGGACTGATCAACCAGGCTGTTGGACGCGGCTGCTCGCAGTCTGACGTATACTCACTGCCTGGTTGATCGGGTATTCTTTGGAGGTGTTTATCACGTTCTCTCTTGAACACTGTGAGGGGTCGACCAGTTATGCCCCTTATGTGTAGTGGAAGCGTGTTGAACCGTCTCAGGCCTCTGATGTTGATAGAGTTCTCTCTCATAGTACCTGTTGCACCTCTGCTTTTCAACGGGGGTATTCTGCACATCCTGCCATGTCTTCTGGTCTCATGTGATGTTATTTCTGTGTGCAGGTTTGGGACCAGCCCCCTCAATTATTTTCCACGTGTAAATTATTATGTATCTCTCCTGCCTGCGCTCAAGGGAGTACAGATTTAAGCTCTTTAGTCGGTCCCAGTAATTTAGATGTTTTACTGAGTGGATTCTAGCAGTAAAGGATCTCTGCACGCTCTCCAGGTCAGCAATTTCTCCAGCTTTGAAAGGGGCTGTCATTGTGCAGCAGTACTCCACTCTAGAGAGCACAAGCGTTTTGAAAAGTATCATCATCGGTACAGCATCTCTAGTGTGAAAAGTTCTTGTTATCCAACCTGTCATTTTTCTTGCAGTTGTGACGGCTACTTTATTGTGTTCTTTAAAGGTAAGGTCTTCCGACATGAGTACACCCAGATCCTTTACATTGCCTTTTCGTTCTATGTTATGATTTGCCCGAGTTTTGACCTTATTATCCAACCTCTCCTTATCATCCAACCTCTCCTTATCATCCAACCTCTCCTTTTCCTTGCAGTCGTGACAG
Organism: Procambarus virginalis; assembly: GCA_020271785.1. Classification (NCBI taxonomy): domain Eukaryota; kingdom Metazoa; phylum Arthropoda; class Malacostraca; order Decapoda; family Cambaridae; genus Procambarus; species Procambarus virginalis. Next base: position 20,909,586 of record WNGS01166226.1, on the reverse strand, counting down.
CTGCTTTATTGTGTTCTGTAGAGGTGTGGTTGACATGATTACTCCCAGATCCTTTACATTGCTATTACGTTCTACAGTGTGTTTTGACTGCCTTTTATAGACGGCTTACGTTTTGATATTTTCGTGTTTTTTTTTTTGTACAGCCTGTTGGCTGAGTAGTTATAGTACTGGACACGCCAAGCGGCAGTTACATAGCTGATTGGTTACAAAATGTGGACATTAAAATGGAATAATGTTTGTTTCCTAGACGCTGTAGATTTCTCCTAACTTCTAAGTGGGCAGGGACCAATGATGCAGCGGGCTGTTCCCCCTCTGGGTTGCCACACTGAGGCGCTGGAAGAAAAAGCTCGCTCCTCTATGATCTCTTGTTGTTTCAATGAGCCTGGAACAGAGGTCCTTAAGAAGCCTTCTTTCACTCTTCTCCCACAGACCAATGGTCTCGGATCCTATTTGAACAAAGTTGTACTGGTGATCCTTTTCTCTGTACTTAATTTTTCTTTTTCTCTGTGTGGCCACGGCTCCTACTTGACTTAGAGGGGTTGATGTATGTGGCTGTCAAAGTGGATATGCAAGTATAGTCCCACACTAATTGTCATTTTTTCCATGGGTGTATTGTGATTTCATCCAGTCGGCCACCAAAGCTAGCAGAGTTACGGTTAATTAGATTGTGAGGCTCTCTTTCTACTGGACATTCGGTAGAAGCAAAACTCCTGTTAATGCTGTCATTAACATCGTCGTGTCTTTAGTGCCAACCCCATAATGTTCTGCAGTGCAGAACATGCAGTGCTCGTCATATTATGCAGTGCACAGTGCTCGACAAGACATGTGCCTGTCACAGACATAGGAACTGCCAAAAGGAAGTCCCCTGCATGGGGAGTCTGCACAGCTGTGAGGCGTGCACGATCACTGGGGGTTGTTGCTGCCTCCAGCAATGCTGTGACTTCTCTGTCTACAATGGGGCTGACCCAGCTGCATTGTTTCGTGGCATTCAGCAGGGTTGGTTTAAGTGCTGGGTCTGCCAGGGTACCCACTTTAGTGTTACTTTCCATGTAGTGAAGGTCATGTGTCCCTGCTGAGTTCCCCAGGTTTATCTTGTAGAATTTCCTTGACCAAGTCATCTGATGTGGAGGAGGAAGACAGAAAGGCTGGGACAGCAATTTGGGTGGCAGTGCGGTCACCAAGGCCGCCGAGCCTGACTGGAAGAGTGGCTCGGCGGCCACTCTTTCCACAGACAGTCATTGAAGGAAAGATTGACCACTCGTTCTAGCATGATCTTCAGTAGGAAGTCATACTCTCCACATTTTGAGCTGGTTGACCTGGTTGACTGGTTGACGGGGTTCTGGGAGTTCTACTCCCTAGCTCAAGCTACTCCTCAAATTATCTAAATTTGAGTTCTTATACGACGGGGCACATGCAAGAACGTAGGTTGTTAACCTTGGAAGGGATAAACATCTGGTGAGCAGATACAAAGCACCGTGAGCATCGATATCACCAATAATATCTTCCATCCTCCTTAGTTCCGTGATGTTCTTATTACGGATCTCGTCAATGGCGTTAGACCCGAGGGGGACTCCAAGGAGAGTGCTGTCTTCAGACCTAATGACATGGACTCCGGCCAAGATGGATCTTACTCTAGCTATAATATCTGGGTTTGAGGAGACTACTTCACACTTGGAGGGGTTTAGGGAGAAACTTCAAGGCCAATTTTATTAGATCGCTTTAAAAAATTATCTAAATTTGATATCCAGAATAATGATACTGACCTGGCAGGCTGTATTTCCGTCTCATTGATGCTGAAATAGAGGTCCTGGCAATATCAGTGTGGTACAGAAGTTTCCACTACACTGAAGATAAACCGCTGCGTAGCACACTGTAAAACTGAGTCTGCTTCAAAGTTAATGATTTGTTTAATTGAACGTGTATAATTCGATTGAGCTGCCAGGCTTTTAGAGAAATTAAAACTTTTGCTTACACGGTCATTAATATATGTGTGTGCCGCTAAAACAAAGCGCTGAATTTAGTAAAAATCTCCACTAATTTACCCCCTCCCCCTTGTCTCCTCCTCCCTCTTGACTCCCCATTCCCCTCGACTCCCCATTCCCCATTTAAGTTTTCTGATTTCTCTAATTTTTTCTCGTTCACAGTTCTGCAAGAGCTTCACTTAACAATGAATCCGATCCGCGTTAAATCCATGCGAATCCTGTGGTTAAAATTCGTAGTGGAGACTGATGTATATATTTAGGCTTCAACGGTGGTAGTCAGGAAAGTCTGAATTGTCGATATGAGGATGAGAAAAAGTACTGGAGCAAGCACAGTACCCTGGGGGACTGAGCTCTTCACAGTTGATGGGCTGGATTATATTTTGTTGACTATTACACATTGGGTTCTGTTAGTCAGGAAATTGTAGATCCATTTGCCTATTTTTCCGGTAATTCCTTCTAAACGCATTTTGTGTGCAATAACACCATGGTCACATTTGTCAAACTTTTTTTTTACGAAATCTGTGTAAATTACATCAGCGTATTGTTTGTCTTCCACAGCATCTAATGCCATATCATAGTGGTCCAGCAACTGTGACAGGCAAGAGCGCCCTGTTCAGAAACCATGTTGTCCAGGGGATTGGAGATGCTGGGATTCCATGTATTTTGTGATCTTATTTCTTAGCGCACTCTCAAAGATTTTTATGATAAGTGAGATTAGTGCTATCGGTCTGTCATTTTTTGCCTCTGCCTTATTTCCTCTTTTTATGGAGTGGTGCTATCTCTGCTGTTTTTAATATGTGAGGGACAATGCCAGTATCTAGGCTTTGTCTACAAAGAATGTAAAGGGGCCTGCGATAGTGTTTTATTTACAGTTCTTGATGAATATAGAGTTCCAAGAGTCAGGGCCTGGTGCAGAGTGCATAGGCATATTGTCTATGGCTTCTTCAATTTCAGTGGGGACAGGGTGACATCTGATACATGATTTGATGTTGGTATCACATCATGAAGAAATTATTTGGGTTTATCAATATTTAGTATGTTTAGTGGCTCGCTAAAACAGAGTTTGTCTTCCATGCATCTAATGCCATGTCATAGTGGTCCAGCAATTGTGACAGGCAAGAGCGCCCTGTTCTGATCGTACTGATTCCTTAGTTTTTCGCTCATTTCTTTGTTGTCATCTGTGAAGTTCCAGCTCCCTTTTGCAGGGGCCCGATACTAGATGTGGTTTTTAATGTTGATTTGGCGTACGAGAAAAATATCTCGGATTTCTCTCTCTCTTTCACTGATACCTGCTTGATAGGGTTCTGGGAGTTCTTCTACTTCCCAAGCCCAACCCGAGGCCAGGCTTGACTTGTCAAGCTTGGGAGAGAGAGCTTGGTCCAACAGGCTGTTGCTTGCAGCGGCCCGCAGGCCCACGCATCCACCACAGCCCGGTTAGTCTTGCACTTCTTTTAGAAAACAATCTAGTTTTCTCTTGAAAATGTCCACGGTTGTTCAGGCAATATTTCTTATGTTCCCTGGAAGCATAAGCTTTTTAGCCTTTTATCAGCCTTTAGCTCTCTTTGTCTCCTGGATTATGTATGAATCTTATAGCTTTAGTTCACTCATTTCTATTTCTCTACCTAACCTCCTCCGTCGTTCTTGAGACAGGGTGCGACTCTCAAGTTGTTCCGCGATTCGTTTTCTTCGCCTATATAAGGAACGACGTTCCCGTTCCAATCTGCATCTCTTTTGTTTTTTTTTAGGGTTATGCGGTTTGGGTATATTTCTAGTGCTACTGAGTTTATTTTTTCCAGGCACTGGTTCAGGTTTACATTTTCTAGCTGTTCTTCCCAGCTTATTTCTGTGAGGTGTGAGAGGAAGGGTGAGGGCCCCTTCCAAGTGCTATGTAGTCGCAATGACTTGGCGCTTTCCCCCCCTCATAATTCCTTCCCCCTCCCCTCTGAGAAGTGTGTGTACTCACCTAATTGTACTCGCCTAATTGTGCTTGCGGAGGTTGAGCTGTGGCTCTTTGGTCCCGCCTCTCAACCGTCAATCAACAGGTGTACAGGTTCCTGAGCCTATTGGGCTCTATCATATCTACACTTGAAACTGGGTATGGAGTCAGCCTCCACCACATCACTGCCTAATGCATTCCATTTGTCAACCACTCTGACACTAAAAGAGTTCTTTCTAATATCTTTGTGGCTCATTTGGGCACTCAGTTTCCACCTGTGTCCTCTAGTGCGTGTGCCCCTTGTGTTAAATAGCCTGTCTTTATCTACCCTATCATTTCCCTTGAGAATCTTGAATGTGGTGATCATGTCCCGCCTAACTCTTGTGTCTTCCAGCGAAGTGAGGTTTAATTCCCGTAGCCTCTCCTCATAGCTCATACCTCTCAGCTCGGGTACTAGTCTGGTGGCAAACCTTTGAACCTTTTCCAGTTTAGTCTTATCCTTGACTAGATATGGACTCCTTGCTGGGGCTCATACCACAATTGGCCTGACATATATGTATACAAAGTTCTGAATGACTCCTTACACAAGTTTCTAATGCCGTCTTATGTTGGCCAGCCTGGCATATGCCGCTGATGTTATCCTCTTGATAATGCTGCAGGGGACAGGTCTGGCGTGATGTCAACCCCCAGTCTTTTTCTCTCTGACTCGTGAAGAATTTCATCTCCCAATTATACCTAGTATCTGGCCTCCTGCTCCCTACGCCTATCTTCATTACATTACATTTGCTTGGTTAAACTCTAGCAACCATTTGTTCAACCATTCCTTCAGCTTGTCTAGGTCTTCTTAAAGCCTCAACAGTCCTCCTCTGTCTTAATTCCTTCTCATAATTTTTGCATCGTCAGCAAACATTGAGAGAAATGAATCTATCCCTCCGGGAGATCATTTACATATATCGGAAACAAGATAGGACCGAGTAGAGAGCCCTGTGGGACTCCACTGGTGACTTCACGCCATCGGAGGTCTCACCCCTCACCGTAACTCTCTGCTTCCTATTGCTGAGGTACTCCCTTATCCACTGGATCACCTTACCAGCTACACCTGCCTGTCTCTCCACTCCAATAATGTACCAGCCTCTTATGCGGTACTGTGTCAAAGGCTTTCGACAATCCAAGAAAATGCAGTCCGCCCGCCGAGTGCCGTAGATGGTAAATAGTAGTAGTAAATGGAATGCACTTGGAGGCAGGCAGTGTAAATGGAGGCTGACTCCGTATACAGTTTCAATTGTAGATACGATAGGGGGGAGTCCCAGTAGGCTATAGGAACATGTACACAGTGATGACAGTTGAGAGCGGGACCACAGAACCAGAGCGAATCCCGCAAGCATAATTCGCCCGGCTTCTTCCTCCCTACTGAGTTTTCTTTGTCCCCGCCTACCGTTTGCCTTCTCCGTTTGTCTGTCGCTGACAACCATTTTCGCTCCCAACCCCTCCGCCAGTCTCCCGCTCCTACACCATTTTAGCCTTCTCCCAGTTCCTCATTACAGTGCCGCCCCCGTCCCCGCCCGTGGACTTTCCTCTATCACCGCGACCTCTTCCTCCTTTACAGGAGTCAACCCAGACCATTTGAAGTGATACCAATGGTAGTAGACCCCCTTTGCATGATGTGAACTGGGGTGCACGACGAGAGTACGTATTCCTGCATTTGCACCTTTATTCCCGGTCTTCCAGCCACTTCTTCTTTGATGTGTTTCCTCGCCATGCAATTCGTTCCCCGCTTTTTCTTTCCGAGGCATCGCTTCGAGAGATCGCCGCCATTCCCTCCCGGGTTGTCTTGTCGCGCACTGCCCTGTCTGCGAGCGTCCGCTGCCTTTATTCCTGCTGCCTCTGGTGTCACCGCTCTCGTTCCTCATCTCACGCCTTCCCAGTTTGTCGTCCTCTTTTGTTCCTCTCCTTCCTCTTTCTTGCTCCGCCCTGTTTCACCCACCGTGTTCTGAGGCCCCTCCCCCCCTTGTGGCCTTCCGTTACATGTTTGCTCTCTGTGCGTTACGCCTCCCTGTACGCGGCCTGTCGCCTGCTCGGCCCGTGTCTGGATGGCGGGCTGCATGCGCCCATGACGCGGTACTACCCCGAGGTTACCGTTCTTCTGTCCCGAATCTGCCCACGCTGTTCCCCCGTATGTTTCCTGTAGCTTTGTTTCCTTCCGTCACCACTGTGACTTCTCGGCTCTGCCCGCGTTTTGGCGGAGCCCTCGTTCCCCTCTGTGCGGCAGTCTCCCCCGGCCCACCACTGGCTGGTGTCAGGCTGTAGGGCCGTCCATGCCTTCCGCTCGCCCCCTCGTATGGGGGTTCCCGGTGCCCCATGGTCTTGGCGCTCCCTAGCGTCACCGGTTCACCGCCCACAGTCTTTTCGCCGCCCTTTGCCCCCCCACCCGATGTTCGCGCTCATGGGTCTACATTACTTGCTGTGTAGGTTGTGGCTGGGCCCACTGCCGGCGCGCTTCATTTGTCCACAGCCTACCGCGTCCATACCCGCTGTCCGTGCTCCTACTCCGTATCGTGCCTCGGTCTCTCTACTCCGACTATTGGTCTTCTCCCAGTCCTAATATCTAAGACTCGGCTTATCATCGACTGGCTCTTCGCCGATCCTCTCGTAGTGTACCTCTCCTGCGTCTTACTGGCATGAGTTTCCGTTGACCTGGCGTCCCCTTCCCTGTCCACCTCCCCATGTCTGTCCTCCCCTCACCCGTGGCGTTCCGCGCTACGTAGTGAGCTCCTTCCCCCCGTCGCACTGTCAGTATCCCAGTACCTCCCAGAAGTGCGTTATTCCCCTCTTCAGATGCTAGCTATTACTTGCCGCCCTACCGTCTCACGATCCCTTCAGCGGTCCGCATGCCCGTCCCCGCAAGATCTGTCCCGAGGCGCCGGCGCTTGCTGGTTCGATGTCTGCTGAGGCCGCGCTGTAGTCATGACTGGTTTGTGCTGTAATCAATGTCCTGAGCTAGTGCCGTACTTCCTCGCGTGTTACGTGCCCCTGCCCCAACGGCGCCTGTTCGTTGCTTGTTGCTCATTGGGCTGTGGCTGCCCCGGTGGTTGGGTGGGCTGCTATCTCGCGCCTTTTCGTCAGCATCCTATGTTCCCCCCCTAATTTCCACGACTGTGTGGCTGCATTTCATCATTTTGTCGAGCCTCTATCCCCCCTGTTACTTACGACTCTTGCTGATTGTCATGTTTCCCACTTACTCGTGCTTTCCACTCGACCTAGCCTGCCCGTACCTTGTGCTTGGTTATCGTTATGTACCGTCTCTCCCCGCTGCTTTCCTGCTTCCATGGTCTTTTCCCCCCTCTGGGGGTCCCGGGCCCCCACTGGCGTGGTGGTCGGGTCTTGCCCCTTATTCTCGGCTCCCCCGCCCTTTTCCACCCCCCCATGCGTGTGTATACGTAGCTCGGTCTTCCAAGTTCCACCCCGTCTCCCTATGGCAGCGGCTCCTGCTGCGCATCTTGTGTCCTCCTATCACCCTTTGCTCATCCCTTCCTCCGAGTCCCTGCCACAGCCGACTCTTGGCATCCTCTTTTCGTTGGTGCAGTCTAAGCGGTCCACCCACGTCACCTCTCATGTGCCGCCCCTGACTGTGCGTCCACTCCACCCAGTGCTTTCCCTGCCGCCGTACCTATAATCGTCCCTCTCTCTTTCTCATATCCCGTGTTGTATGAGCGCGGCACGCTCGCCTGGCCCTGATTGTTGGTCCATCCGCTGGTTATTCTTGCATCCTCGCCGCATTTCGTATCTGCACCAGTCCCCGGTGGATCGTCCTCGGCTCGTCCCGCCGCGCGCCGGCCTGCTCTATTACTACATGGCATTGCTGCGTTTATTGCGTGTTCTACACCTGGCTCACGCCATTCCCCCTCGCGCGTGGCGACAAATTCTCACCAGAATCTCGTGATCCCGATTACCTCCGCTCCCCCGCGTCTGTGTGGTTTTGGGGTCCCCGTCGTTAGCCTCGTCGCAATTGAGCCCCTACCATCCCCCCCCCACCCCCCGCTTGGTCCCCATTGCCCCTGCTTGTTCCATACCTCGAATTACCCGACCTGGCACGCTCGTCCCCCCCGCCCCCCCAAACCCGCCGCACTTTGCCTTGCTGCATCACTCGTTAGTTACCGCAGAGTGTGCGCGCCCTAGAGACCACCCGCACCTAGTCCTCCACCTTTGGAAGGTTGTCTACCCACCTTCCCTGCTCCCCCACCCTTTCTTTGACCGTTATGGGCCCCGCTACCCCGGGAACCAGTCCACCATCTGCCCGCCAGCACCGCCCCCACCCCCCTTCCTGCGCCCCAGCCCTCTCCCCAAGCACCACCATTCTCCCCTTTTTCATGGGCACCCCACTCCCCTACGAAGGGGGAGTCCGCCAAATACACCCATTCCACCCCTCCCGCCCCAAAGACCGCTTGTTCACTGCCCCGCACACCCCTCCCGCCCCGCGCCCCCCTTATTTTCCTGATTTCCCGCCTCGCCGTCCGTATGTCGGCGACTTACCCTGCTTGGGCACGCATCTGGGCCATTACCATTCAACGCATACCGACGTGGGTCCCCTTCCCATGCTCGCGCAGGAGTCCGTCTTCCTACCCCTCCTGCCTGCGCTTCGTCTCCCCGTCTCAGGCCGCCCCGTTGAGTGTTCTCCCGGCCTGCGTTCCTTGCAGAAGTCTCTTAGACCATCCACTTCTACCATCCTTCTCGCTGCATCACTCTTCTCCTCTCTACCCCAATCTCCGCTCTATCTCTCTCTCGTCATCTATCCCCCTATCTCTCGCATCCCTCCATATCCATCTAAACCTCACTAATTCTCTGTCTCTCCTCCCGTCTCTCCTGGCTGGCGCGAGACCAGTGAGGGTTCCGTTGTGGCCCCGCTACCCCACCACCCGACCTCTTGAGCCGACCCTTCCTCCCCCCCTATGTTTGCCCCCAGTGCAATGCACTCTCGTGGTTTCCAACCTGCTAATCCCCTACTGGCCTAGTATCCCTAATGGTCATTGACCCCTAGTCCCCCCCTTGTTTTGTTATACTATCGCCTTATATGGCGACATCCGTTCATCCCGGACGTTGTACGTTGCGTCACTTATCATATCAAATCATATCAAAAATCATATCAAAATGTATCAAATCATATCCGAATCACAATAGATTCATTAAATATCTTGAACAGGATGAAAATGCCATGGATCAAGTACAAAATAGGGCCCTAATAGTGCCTACGTGGCTTATGCATGATCTCTCAAGGACTCAAGAAGCTTCCGCCCCCCTCGATTTTCAGCTTTCCCCCCCCCCCCCCGGACGTGTGTCTGCCTCCGTAGCATTCGCGTGACCACTCTTATTCCCCCCCTCACCCCACTCTCCTTCTTCCACCAAGTCGTGCGCGTGGGTTAGAACATTGATTCAATAGCCGGTAGGGATAAAATCGAATCCTTAATAAGTATCAGTAGTGCTAGCAAGTAATACTTATAATATTTAAATCCTCTATCTAATTATATACAACATTTTATCTCAATCATAAGTCTCGACTGAGTAAAAATAATCAATCAATATCATAGAGGCTACCGTGCTTAGGAGCATGTTAACCAGATGACCATCGGGGAACAACAAGCGCCCACGGACCCCGCGTCCTACTAGTTTGTTTATTACACATGAACAAGTGTGAGGCTCCTCAGAGAACATTACTTAGCCAAAGGACACCTTATATAATATCTTTATCACCAGTGAAACACTCTCTAGAACTGGGGTAGTACCTGGACAATATATCTCAATGCCCCCCCGGCCCCTTACGCGGCTCCCGGTTTATTTGTCTCCCGCGCCGCCTTTTTTTTCATGGTTTTCCCTCCCTCGGACGCCCCTTGCCTGGCTTCCCCGGCGGGTCCCGCCCTTTTTTTCCTTCTTGCTGCCCCCCCCTCATTTCACGCTTCTCTCCCTTTCAGCCCCTGTCTTTGGTTCTGCTGCTGCTGGAAATATTTGTCACACGTATTGCGATAGCACAGGGCTCTGTAGCCTTAGCCTCCTTTTCAGCATACGTGTTAATTGCTTCCGATGTCGTTCGCTGTCCAGTTTAGTCTCCGTCTACGATCCCTTCACCGCCCCATGGGTGGACACTCTCCCCCCGTGTTCTTCCTCGCTGCGTCAACCTTTCTCTCGCTTAGTGCGCCATATTGAGTTCCGCTGCATCGTCTCCCGATATCCCTATGTGTATCGTCCCACTTCAAGCACTATCCCCACTGCCTCGTTCGCCCCATTTCTCACACGCTTGCTTTTGGCGCAGGTCGAAAACAACTCTCCTATGTGCGTGGTACAACTTGATGCTACGATTAGTTTCCCCCACCCCATTGACCACTTTAGCTTCAAAGCCTTCGCTGTTTAGTGACTATTTCTCAACTATTTATCTATGCGGGCCACTTTATACGTACGACACGCAGACTTAGCTTGCCTGACGGCTATGTCATCGCTGTATTCCCGGCATTATCTGCCATAGACATCTGCGCCATCCGGCCCCTCCTTTTTCACGACCCTGATGCCCCTATCGACACGACTACGTCTTTATTTCAGCAAGTGGGTGGCATTCCCTTGCCTTTACCTCTGCCTAAGTTTGTTACTTTATAATTGCAGGACGTTCACACTCCCCTCCCACACTTGTGGATGGCTCTTCTTTTGTCTTTGCGCCTAGTACTGGTCCCTTCTTTGTACACTGTACTATTGCTGTAAGCTTCTGCCCCCCCTATCTTGTTAACGCGTTCCTGCGCACCGTTCTTTGCATCCTGCCTCCCTGCTGTCTCTGCCTGTCCAGGCCACCGGCCCTCGTTTTGATTCTTTTGGTGTTCTCCCAGTCGCCCACCTCTCCCCTTTCCCCCATCGTTCCTTCCCTTGCTTCCCCACCTTCCCATTTGACGATCATGCGCCCAAACATTCCCTTGGTTGTCCATTTTTGCTTGTCTCTCAGTTCTTTTGTCCCTATCCCCTCCTCCCTCGTCGTCTATGTGCCTCCGCTCTTGCCCACACACGTCGCACTGTCGTAGCCTCCCCTACCTGGTCCCCGCTCCTCCCGTGTATGGGATCCTCCAGTTTTCCCGAATTCCTATACCTCCCACCAGCTCTGATTCGGTGTCTTCTCGACCTCCTTTGTCCCTATTGGTCGGTTCTTAGTGCGACTTCATTCTAGATTGTCGCACGATCTTTCTCTGACGCATAACCCCCCCCTTGCACTCGCGTAAAGTTTCCTGCCCGGACGACACTTCCCCCCTCCCCCTACTTGGCGGCAAGATACCCTCCGCCCCCCTTTGCTTTATTTCTGAGGCCGATGCCCCCACACTTTGCCATTTGCTTCTCCCCTTGCGTGCCTTCGGCCTCCGGCCTTTCCACGACTACATCTTGCACCTCTTGACCTCAATCTTTCCGCCCTTTCTCTCCTGCAGTCCTTTTGTTACCAACCGTTCATTCCCTCCTTCCCCTTTTATGTTTTTTAAGATGCCCCCCTTTTGTACTTCATCCTACTATACTCCAGTCCGGGCATCCCCTGTTCTACCCCAGGGACTTGTCGCATCGTTCGACCATCGAGGGTTGCTTAATTTGCACCACCGCCCGTATAAAATTAAGTTAACAATTGCTGCTTAGTTATTTTTTAAGCTATCATATAGTTCATTCATTGAATATAATTTTTATTATAATTAGTTAGGTATTTTACTCTTTGTTCCCATCTCCTGCATGAACTCCAAGCCTCCTCGCATGTCAGACCCTGGGCACGCTTTATCTATCTTTTTACTCCTCCGAGTTCGACCGAGGTTATCTGCGTGTGTGTCAACAACTCTCCACGTCCTTGTCTCCTTGTAGTGTCTCCCCTGACATACCGGAATGTTTTGGCGTTGTGCCCTTAGGCATGCGCCTTACTTTTCTATCCACTTTGTATCTGAGCGTCTGATTTCGCCGCCATCTCCCTTCTAGCTACCATGGCTGCCTCACTTTCCCCCCCCCCCCCCCGTTACTTGTTTAGTCGCGACGTGTTTCTTCGCGGTCACCCTGGCCTTCTTCCCCCTACCTGTTGACCAGCCGCACCCTCCTCCTGTTGCGAAGTTTTGTTATTTAATCGGTCATTCGCTCTTTTGTTTTTATCTTTTCATTTTCAATCCTTATGAGGCTTCCATTCGCCTGCCCTTCTGCCCATGCCCAATGTACTTTCCTTCGCTTTCCTGTTGCTTTTCATCTCTCTTTTTCATTTTTCTCCGTGTACCTTATATGTCTTATTTATACCACACCCCCCCCTCCGCGCCTCCCCCACTCTTTCGTTCGCACTTAATCCCCCTTCCATACTACCCCTTTCTTTTATTTTTGTACACAGCTATATGCATCTCGCTGCCCCAGTATCGTACTTCAGTCCCGCCGCGCTTCCGCTCTGCCCCGCCGTAGTCCCCCGCGTTTCCTGCTCTTGCCCGTTTTAACTGGGTGTCGTCTAGGTCACCTCTTCCGTGGCACTATCCTATAGTGTCGTCTTTGTATCCCCAAGACTCCCTCTTCTAGTTCCTGTCTTTTGAACTCCTCTGTGTAATCAGCCTACTCCCCCTGCCCCACATTTATCCAGCCCCATGCATGGTGATTACGACACTTGTTGCTAGGCCACCCCCCCACACGTTTTACGAAGTTGTTGCCCCCCATGCCCCTCATGGCTATCTTGCACACCCATTCCTCTCTCAATATGCCACGTGCTTCTTATTTTGTGTGTATCGTAATTTGTGTAGTCCCCGTCTGGCCCCAGGAGTGCTTGTTATTACCGTTGTCCGCCGGCATATTACACAGGTTCCAGCCTTTTAGTGTTTGTTGTCTCTACTTTGCACGGTTCAGCGTTGCTCTGCTAGCCCCCGATGAGTTATGTGGATTTACCGCGGGCTCCGCCTTAGCCGGCCGTGCGTGCTTTACGCGTCCTCGCGCGCAGTCATTGTCTACCCTCAATCTGGCTAGACCCACCCCGGTTCCTGCTTCCCCCTTCTTCCCGCACGTCCCGTCCGCTGCTCCCCACTGTGTCCCCCGTCCTGTCGTGCTTATCATATCCGCATGGCTGCTATCTTTTTCCTCCTGTGATCAATCAGTTCTGGCTTCACCCTATTATTCTTAGTGGGACCTTTCCCACCCTCCCCTTCTCCCAACCCTCCCCACTTTGCCCATCCCTTTTGTTATCCATCCGCCCTTCTTGCTGTTATTCCCCTCTTCCGTCTTATCGTTAACTACTTCCTCCCCTGGCCGCCCCACCCCCCCGGCTAGGCTACGCAACACACGCATCCTCCTAATTCTCGTTCTTTTTTCGTACTCCCTTCACTTTCTTTCCCGCTTCTCTCCGTCTCTCGAGCAAATTCCCTTTTATTCATCCTCATATCCATCACTGCCGCGCCCTGCATGCTAAGTATATTTTGTATTTGTCGCGACCCCCAGTTAGCGCTACACATCGGCCGAAACCTTTCATCGGGCACACGACTGGCGGTTGGTTGTGACTGATTCTCTCTCCCTCTTCCTCGTGCCCTTTTTGAGCCCCTTCTTATCGGCGCGTCCCTTGCCCTTGTACCAGTCTA
>WNGS01166226.1:20857313-20896053 GCA_020271785.1 Procambarus virginalis | reverse complement strand
CGGCACCTCGGCGCGCGCGCGCGCGCGCGCGTGTGTGTGGTGTGTTGTGTGTGTGGTGTGTGTGTGTGTGTGTGTGTGTGTGTGTGTGTGTGTGTGTGTGTGTGTGTGTGTGTGTGTGTACATTAGCGCCTGTGCGTGCGTGATAAGTCACGTTTACATGGTTTTCCTAATGACGGGGTTAACAAATTCTTGTCATTTTTCACTGTTGCATCTCGTGCATGAATGTACGCTTGCCGCTGTCTGTAGGCGGCCCTGGCGGCGCCCCCTGCATGAACCAGCATGGCGGCGCCCCCTGCATGAACCAGCATGGCGGCGCCCCCTGCATGAACCAGCATGGCGGCGCTCCCTGCACGAACCAGCATGGCGGCGCTCCCTGCACGAACCAGCATGGCGGCGCTCCCTGCACGAACCAGCATGGCGGCGCTCCCTGCACGAACCAGCATGGCGGCGCTCCCTGCACGAACCAGCATGGCGGCGCCTTCTGCACGAACCAGCATGGCGGCGCCCCCTGCACGAACCAGCATGGCGGCGCTCCCTGCACGAACCAGCATGGCGGCGCTCCCTGCACGAACCAGCATGGCGGCGCTCCCTGCACGAACCAGCATGGCGGCGCTCCCTGCACGAACCAGCATGGCGGCGCCTTCTGCACGAACCAGCATGGCGGCGCCCCCTGCACGAACCAGCATGGCGGCGCCCCCTGCATGAACCAGCATGGCGGCGCCCCCTGCATGAACCAGCATGGCGGCGCCCCCTGCATGAACCAGCATGGCGGCGCCCCCTGCACGAACCAGCATGGCGGCGCCCCCTGCACGAACCAGCATGGTGGCGCCCTCTGCATGATAACTGGTCCACGCAAAAAGAAAGGTTATGCCATTTGAGAGTTGGGTTCCTCGGATCGATCAGATACTTGGGGTCGATCAGATACTTGGGGTCGATCAGATACTTGAGGTCGACCAGGTACTTGGGGTCGACCAGGTACTTGGGGTCGACCAGGTACTTGGGGTCGACCAGGTACTTGGGGTCGACCAGGTACTTGGGGTCGACCAGGTACTTGGGGTCGACCAGATACTTGGGGTCGACCAGGTACTTGGGGTCGATCAGATACTTGGGGTCGACCAGGTACTTGGGGTCGACCAGGTACTTGGGGTCGACCAGGTACTTGGGGTCGACCAGATACTTGGGTTCGACCAGGTACTTGGGGTCGACCAGGTACTTGGGGTCGACCAGGTACTTGGGGTCGACCAGATACTTGGGTTCGACCAGGTACTTGGGGTCGACCAGGTACTTGGGGTCGACATAAGCACCTGAAGGCTGAAACATCGTGAAGCCAAGAATTCACTTAATCAATTAACTATAATATAACAAAGAAATTGAAATAATTAAAAGCTTTTTAGAAAGTCTGTTAAATGAATTATTAATATTAATGATTTATCTGAACAATTAAAAATAACATACTCAACTGTATTTTACCTTATAATGTGAACCTGAAATGATATTTTTCTTCATATCATAAATTCAATCAAATCAGTTTCATCAATAAGATGATCGACTGGGAAAGATAAATGTAGACATTGCAACCATTCAATGGGAGACGGTCTTAAGCGACAAAACTCCCACACAGGGAATAGCTCAACTGACAGCTGAAGCTTACAAGGTCTGCTTGAAGCACGTGCCGGTGAGGAGGGGCAGAAAGAGGACCACTCTAGAAAGAGAACGCAGACGACTGTACACGAGAAGAAAAAAATAACGAAATGCTTAGGCAGACACAACTATCACAAGAATGGAAAATAAATCTAAACATGGAGATCGAAGAAATAGAGCAGACGCTGAACCGATCATATGAGTGAGGAAATGGAATTGGAAAAGAAAGCTATACAAGAGATAAAGAAAAATCCAAAATATATTTTCACATATGCAAAATCAAAATCAAAAACCTCCACCAGTACTTTAATTACAACTGAAGGTACGTACACAGAGGACAACAAAGATACTAGTGAAATTCTAAGAAGCCAGTATGAGGCTATGTTTAGCACACCAATAAACAACATGAAAGTTGATGACCCAGACAGCTTCTTTATGAATGACATTCAAGCTGCAGATAATATAACGGATATTAACACGAACTCGGAAGACTTTGAAAGAGAAATTGACAATATGCCTATGCACTCAGCTCTTGGGCCTGACTCATGGAATTCAATATTCATAAAGAAATGTAAAGTACCAGTAGCGAGAGCACTCAGCGTAATATGGAGAAAGAGCCTGGATACAGGGGAGATACCAGCAGCACTTAAATCTGCAGATATAGCTCCGTTGCACAAGGGGGGGAGTAGAGCCTTGGCAAAAAAATATAGACCAGTTGCACTAACAATGCTAACATAACACACAATGCAAGTTTTTGAAAGAGTGATTGGAAATTAAATTTTTAGTTTTAGAAAATATTGAACTAAACCAGGACAACATGGCTTTAGAGCGGGAAGATCCTGTCTGTCACAGTTACTCAACCACTATGACAACATCACAGAAGCTTTAGAAGACAAACAAAATGCAGATGTTTTATACACAGATTTGGCAAAGGCGTTCCACAAATATGACACATGGGAGATAGCCTTTAGAATGTGTTCAATAGGAATAACAGGTAAAGTGGGGCGTTGGACTTTCAAATTTGTCAAACAGAATGCTGAAAGTTAGTCAATCAATATCAAGTCGAAGTGCAGGGGAAAAACTCTGTACCCAAGGTTATCTTGAGGTTATCTTGCGATGATTTCGGGGCTTTGCGTCCCCGCGGCCCGGTCCTCGACCAGGCCTCCATTTCGTTATACATCCCCAGGAAGTAGGTGTCTAACTCCCAGGTACCTTTTTACTGCTAGGTGAACAGGGGCATCAGGGTGAAAGAAACTGTGCCCATTTGTTTCCCCACGCCTCCCCCCCCCCTCAGGGCACAGTCCTTGCACCAATGCTATTTCTCATTCCTATCTCCGATAGACACACCTTCGTATCATCCTTTTGCTGATACAAAAATCAGCATGAAAATTTTCTCTGTAGAAGACATTGTAAACTATAAGCTGATGTTAATGAAGTCTTCGATTGGTCTAGTTTAGTTCAATTATTATGCACCCCATACCCATCCTGTGAGCCGAAGTGGAAAGGATTACAGGAGCAGATTATCTGCTTCTGAGGACTCAGAGACTGAACCCCTAAATTGATTTAGGGGTTCAGCTTAGGAAGTTACTCCTGATGAGTTAATTACAATATTTAATACACATGTCACATCATCAATGGGCTCGAGACCGACCACAAGTACAGTTTCTAAATTAAGCAACTGACATATGTGGAGAGTTAGTGTCACAATTGAGATGTTTGTCCTGCACACCGCCCCCCATCCAGGGGGCAGCGGTGGATAGGTTACAATCACCCATTTACTATCTACAGTTAGCAAACTGGGGAAATAAATAACGTGTTTAACGGTGATACGTTCCAGGTACTTATCACCGTTAAACGAAATACAGGACACAATCGGGCTTACTAATTGAAGGGAAGCAACATGTAAAATGACAGGATGGATTAAGAAAACTTTCAAATCCAGGGACCCCACAGCAATGCTAATACTATTTAAATTACTGATGCTGTCCCGTCTTGAGAATTGCTCGGTACTCACTTCCCCCTTCAGAGCAGGAGAGATCTCTAAATTAGAGGGAATACAGAGGACATATACGGCACGCATAGACACGATAAAACACCTATAATATTGGGATCTTCTCAATGTTCTCAAAATGTATTCTCTGGAAAGGAGACGAGATAGGTATCAAATAGTATATACGTGAAAAATACTTGAAGGCCAGGTCACAAATTTGCACAGTAGAATAACAACATACTGGAGCGAAAGACACGGAAGGAAATGCAGAATAGAACCAGTGAAGAGCAGGGGTGCCATAGGCAAAATCAGAGAACACTGTATAAACATCGTAGCTCCACAGCTGTTCTAACAAATATTAGAAATATTGCCGGAATAAAGATGGATGTCTTCAAGATACACCTAGACGGGTTCTTGCAAGAAGTGCCGGACTAGCCAGGCTGTAGTGGCTATGTGGGCGTGTGGGCCGCTCCAAGCAACAACAGCCTGTTGGACCAAGCTCTCAGAAGTCGAGCCTGGCCTCAGGCAGGGCTCGAGGAGTAGAAAAACTCCCGAAACCCTCTCCAGGTATGTTCCAGGTATAAATTCTAAAACATGAAAGGAAAATAAGGTAATTTTACTCTCGGTGAAGAAACGTTTGCTGCAGCACCAACAATAAAAATATATATAAAATATATATATAAAACATCAAATATAAATATATGACGTTTGTATTGCGGTGTTTTGAAAGCTATGCATCATACATCAGTCATGTCATCAGAAAGTCTGCTCCTGTAACTAGACTTGACAACGTTCATCACATGAAACAATGACTCGCATGAGCATGCCGATGAAAATACTGATAATGCTGTCATTGTCAAATTTTTTTAGGCTGTCAAAAAGATTCAGGAATAGATTTCCGGAGTTTTAGAACCTAATTTTCAGCGCAGTTTTCTGCGTTTATCCTGTCTCTGATTTCTTCAACAAAGGCAACACATTTTTTCCTTCCAAATTAAGCTGGTTTGTAAGTCACTTGCATCTGAAAATTATTAAAATCTGTCCACTGCAACATTTCCAAATTCAGTTTGCCTAATGTTAGTGTCTGCACCACACTTTATCAATTTTGCACCGGCTTCAAATTACCTGAATTTAGTAAATCGTATAGAAAATTGATCAGCAATTGGATCAATGATGCTCGACAATTGCATTTGAAGGCTCTGAATGCCTGTTTTCTCACGAATTTCAAGATCTGTCTTGTGTGTGTTTTTTAATATAGCTTTGGAAATATATATAAAATATATATATAAAACGTGATTTGAACATCACGTTAATAATTTTCAATCTTTTGGGTTATCAAACATAACGTTAAGTGTTTCGTTAGGAAGTGATTTGCCTCACCAGTTTAATGTTGCATGTTGCACTCACCCAGTATGCAACCCTCCTGCAGTGAAGCCCCCACGAGTGCATTAGATCGTGCATTCTTTAATAATGGAGGGGGAAGATGAACTGTGTCTGGTATCATAGCGAAGATTGAGCCGCTTTGAGAGTGATTTTTGCCTAATAACCTCCAAGCAACCATTGAGAGATTGCCAAGGACACCAGGGCCAGATTCACGAAGCAGTTACGCAAGCACTTACGAACCTGTACATCTTTTCTCAATCTTTGGCGGCTTTGTTTACAATTATTAAACAGTTAATGAGCTCCGAAGTACCAGGAGGTTGTTTATAACAATAACAGTTGATTGGCAAGTTTCATGCTTGTAAACTGTTTAAATGTAACCAAAGCCGTCAAAGATTGAGGAAGATGTACACGTTCGTAAGTGCTTGCGTAACGGCTTCGTGAATCTGGCCCCAGGAAATATTACATGCAGGGAAGAGTCAGGAAAGGTAACTATATTGACGTTAGAAGTTGTGATTTCACGGCTCTGGCAGAGATGAGAAGGATTTATCAGCTCTAGTCAACGAAAATTGCTGACGTCGCAGTTACGTCATGACCTACGTCACTAAGATGAGTCTATCATCAGCCTTAGGCATGGAAGCGGGTCAAAATGCATACCCCTGATTGACTTATTGTGCGATAAAGCTATCGATGTTCCCACTGTAGCCTGGAGGTGATTGAGAACATACTGGAACTGAGCGCTCCATAAGGGAGGTGGGTTCCAGGGTCGGGCCTCAAGCCTCTGGGGGTTCCAGAGCTATGCAACATATAGACAAACATTATTAAACATGTAATATTAATATAGTAATTTTGAGTGATATCAACCAAAAGATGTTACTAATCAATATTATTCTCGTAGATAATATCCTACACTGTTTTTGCTGCCTCACTCTTTTTGTTCATAGGGTGAGAGCATTTTCTTCCTCTCTTGCCTTCCCTACAGGTTGTAGGGTAAGGCTCTCATGGTAACCCTTACCCTACTAGTTTTCCCTGGAACACGACTACCTAATAGTTTTATAACCTCGTACCGATTTATTGCAAGGTGAGCAGAGGACAACATTTAAGGACTGGCACCTAGTCAATCTTCCCTGGCCAGGAGTCGAACCCAAACCAAATCGGGGGCAAGGCGAGCGTGTTACCACTGTTGCCAGCTGCGCATGTGGTTATTGTGTGTGTTTTGTCATCACTTCCGAGGATGTGTTTAGTCACGACAGCCGCCTTGTATTTGTTACATAACGGAGAGTATTTGTTATATAACGGAGAGTATTTGTTACATAACGGAGAGTATTTGTTACATAACGGAGAGTATTTGTTACATAACGGAGAGTATTTGTTACATAACGGAGAGTATTTGTTACATAACGGAGAGTATTTGTAATGTAACTTCACTGGGTCTCACAGACAACAAAAACATCAGCAAAGCCCGGGTTAAAAATGCGTAGAACCGATAAAAACAGTCTGTTTTAGGATATATTTCCACCACCAATTATTCTCTGGCGCCGATGATGATTCTTGCTTGTGTATGCTGCGAAAAAAGTGATCTGCCTCGGCTATTGTGTTTTATATAACGATGGTTTTTCATCGAATCATATTTTATTTCCGTAATTCATTTCTTGACTGGGCCACTGAAGCGATGATGCCGTAACTTGTACCCCATTGAGCATCATGTTTTTCAGATCCCCCCCAATGGAAAATTTAATTGATATCCTATTGTAGATTTTCAGTGTGAGGGGCCGATGAAATTTTTGTGGTGATTGCAGTGCCGCTCGCAAGAAATGAAATGGAAAAGTCATTTGCATTGTTATCGATGATCAATGCGAGGATAGCGAGCTCTCAGGACCTGAGAGAATTTTAGTCTCGTAATTAAAACGTTGAATTTTGTCTTGCTGAAGAGAAGCTTTTAGGATCGCTTGCTAAAGAATGGCGATGTAAATGGCTTGTTTTATGATGATCTCTGTTCACGTTTTCCTTCACGGGAGATGAGACACCAGTGGGAGGGGGGACTGAACTGTTCACCTGGGAAGGAAGAGGAAAAATTAACTCCCCAAAGATTGTTTTACAATTTCATTGACCAGAAGCGTATCGCTAAAGAACACTTTTTGTCGAGGTTCCCTTCAAGGAAAACGTGTCCCTTCTCTCTTTACTGAGGCAGAGGGACGGGGGGGATACAGTGTAGCTGGCAGTACACTATATATACCATATATACCATATATTATATATTACACATTATAATATGTTCCATAAGATTCGCGCCTGGCCTCAGGCGGAAATATTGCCGGAACAACCGTGGACATCTTCACGAGCAAACTAGATAGTTTCCTCCAAGGAGTGCCGGACCAACCGGGCTGTGGTGGGTATGTGGGCCTGCGGATAAGCCTGGCCTCAGGCCGGGCTTGGGGAGTAGAAGAACTCTCGAGACCCTCTCCAGGTATGCTCCAGGTAGAGAGAGGATAAGTGATGAGTAAAGCAGTTGATGCAGGCTGCGTTCACTAGTTGAGGTGAAGGGCACATCCTGCCATGCCTTCTGGTCTCATGTGGTGTTATTTCTGTGTGCAGGTTTGGGACCAGCCCCTCTACTACCTTCCACGTGTAAATTATTATGTATCTCTCCCGCCTGCGCTCAAGAGATACAGATATAGGCTCTTTAGTCGGTCCCAATAGTTTAGATGTTTTACTGAGTGGTTTCTAGCAGTAAAGGATCTCTGCACGCTCTCCAGGTCAGCAATTTCTCCAGCTTTGAAAGGGGCTGTCATTGTGCAGCAGTACTCCACTCTAGAGAGCACAAGCGTTTTGAAAAGTATCATCATCGGTATAGCATCTCTAGTGTGAAAAGTTCTTGTTATCCAACCTGTCATTTTTCTTGCAGTTGTGACGGCTACTTTATTGTGTTCTTTAAAGGTAAGGTCTTCCGACATGAGTACACCCAGATCCTTTACATTGCCTTTTCGTTCTGTTATGATTTGCCTGAGTTTTGTACGTGGTTTCTGCTTTTATATTTTCATTTTTTTCCGTAGCGCATGAGCTGGAACTTATCTTCATGAAATACCATATTATATTCTGTAGCCCATTGAAAGACCTGATTTATATCTGATTGTAGGTTTGCCGTGTCCTCTATGTTGTCATGTAGTATTAAATAGTGGCGTTTGTCAGGTCCAGGCTCACGAGAAACTCTGTAGAGTAAGACAAGTGCTTGTCAACAATGGATACTTCAATGGATACGTCGAAGAGGTGACTAAAAGGAAGGTAAACCATAATGATGTCTCTGATGACCTGGTCAACAATCATCAGAGGTCCGCGGTTGTTCAACGTCCTCCCAGCGAGTATAAGAAATATTTCCGGAACAACCGTGGACATCTTCAAGAGGAAACTAGATTTATTCCTACAAGGAGTTCCGGACCAGCCGGGCTGTGGTGGGTATGTGGGCCTGCGGGCCGCTCCAAGCAACAGCCTGGTGGACCAAACTCTCACAAGTCAAGCCTGGCCTCATGCAAGGCTTGGGGAGTAGAAGAACTCCCAGAACCCCATCAACCAGGTACTGTGCAGTGTTGACGAGGTCCCACATACTGAACTCTTCTGGTCCATGAACAATTTTGTTATAACAGCTCGCAAAACGAAGAGATAACTGAGAGAAACACGGCCTCTACAGACTCGGGTGTGCGGCCATCTTGCTACAGAATATATACACACGCGGACACATGCACTCACATTCGCGCGCACAAATGTAGGGGGGCCTGGTAGCCTGGTGGATAGCGCCCAGGACTCGTAATTCTGTGGCGCGGGTTCGATTCCCGCACCAGGCAGAAACAAATGGGTAAAGTTTTTTTCACCCTGAATGCCCCTGTTACCTAGCAGTAAATAGGTACCTGAGAGTTAGTCATCTGTCACGGGCTGCTTCCTGGGGTGTGTGTGTGTGTGTGTGTGTGGTGTGGGGAAAAAAAAAGTCGTTAGTAAACAGTTGGTTGACAGTTGAGAGGCGGGACCAAAGAGCCAAAACTGAACCTCCGCAAGCGGAACTAGGTGAGCACAACTAGGCGAGTACGTGATGAAACACGCACACACATGTCAACAAAACAAAGCCGACTGGTCCTAGAGCAGAGAGGCATGAGTTAGGAGGAGAACCAAGAGGAATTACCTATCTCACCACTGAAAGGAAATAGTGTGAGATTACACCAAATAGGATTCTTAAGATGACTTGACAGGTTGAAAATGGACAAGGTGTTTGACAAGTGAAGGAGACGTATAACTGAGAAAGGTGAAAGATAAATTATCGTCTTCTATCGCCACAAATAAGATATCGCCGAAGATAAATTATCGCCGCAGGGATACCAGAGAGAGAACTTCAGTGCCAAACATGTAAAGATATGTTAATAACTAGCAAGAGGAGCGGAGTAGGAAGACCACATGGATTCACGTGTTGATATGACGCAGTTACACCCTTACACATCCTGGGGATGTGTACTCACCTAGTTGTGTTTGCGGGGGTTGAGCTCTGACTCTTTGATCCCGCCTCTCAACTGTCAATCAACAGGTGTACAGGGTCCTGAGCCTATTGGGCTCTATCATATCTACACTTGAAACTGTGTATGGAGTCAGCCTCCACCACATCACTTCCTTATGCATTCCATTTGTCAACCACTCTGACACTAAAAAAGTTCTTTCTAATATCTCTGTGGCTTATTTGGGCACTCAGTTTCCACCTGTGTCCCCTTGTGCGAGTGCCCCTTGTGTTAAATAGCCTGTCTTTATCTACCCTATCAATTTTATTTAGAATCTTGAATGTGGTGATCATGTCTCCCCTAACTCTTGTGTCTTCCAGCGAAGTGAGGTTTAATTCCCGTAGCCTCTCCTCGTAGCTCATACCTCTCAGCTCGGGTACTAGTCTGGTGGCAAACCTTTGAACCTTTTCCAGTTTGGTCTTATCCTTGACTAGATATGGACTCCATGCTGGGGCAGCATACTCCAGGATTGGCCTGACATATGTGATATACAAAGTTCTGAATGACTCCTTACACAAGTTTCTAAATGCCGTTCTTATGTTGGCCAGCCTGGCATATGCCGCTGATGTTATCCTCTTGAGTGGTTATAGTACTGGACACGCCAAGCGGCAGTTACATAGCTGATTGGTTACAAAATGTGGACATTAAAAGGGAACAATGTTTGTTTCCTAGAAGCTTTAGATTTCTCCTAACTTCTAAATAGGCAGGGACCAATGATGCAGCGGGCTGTTCCCCTCTGGATTGCCACAGCTGAGGTGCTGGAAGAAAAAGCTCGCTCCTCTATGATCTCTTGTTGTTTTAATGAGCCTGGAACAGAGGTCCTTAAGAAGCCTTCTTGCACTCTTCTCCCACAGACCAATGGTCTCTGATCCTATTTGAACAAAGTTGTACTGGTGATCCTTTTCTCTGTACTTAATTTTTCTTTTTCTCTGTGTGGCCACGGCTCCTACTTGACTTAGAGGGGTTGATGTATGTTGCTGTCAAAGTGGATATGCAAGTATATTCCCAC
This sequence comes from Procambarus virginalis, assembly GCA_020271785.1. Classification (NCBI taxonomy): domain Eukaryota; kingdom Metazoa; phylum Arthropoda; class Malacostraca; order Decapoda; family Cambaridae; genus Procambarus; species Procambarus virginalis. The sequence continues at coordinate 20,885,501 of WNGS01166226.1, read as the reverse complement.
ACTAATTGTCTGTCATTTTTTCCATGGGCGTATTGTGATTCCATCCAGTCGGCCACCAAAGCTAGCAGAGTTACGGTTAATTAGATTGTGAGGCTCTCTTTCTACTGGACATTCGGTAGAAGCAAAACTCCTGTTAATGCTGTCATTAACATCGTCGTGTCTTTAGTGCCAACCCCATAATGTTCTGCAGTGCAGAACATGCAGTGCTCGTCATATTATGCAGTGCACAGTGCTCGACAAGACATGTGCCTGTCACAGACATAGGAACTGCCAAAAGGAAGTCTCATGCATGGGGAGTCTGCACAGCTGTGAGGCATACACGATCACTGAAGGTTGTTGCTGCCTCCAGCAATGCTGTGACTTCTGTCTACAATGGGGCTGACCCAGCTGCATTGTTTCGTGGCATTCAGCAGGGTTGGTTTAAGTGCTGGGTCTGCCAGGGTACCCACTTTAGTGTTACTTTCCATGTAGTGAAGGTCATGTGTCCCTGCTGAGTTCTCCAGGTTTATCTTGTAGAATTTCCTTGACCAAGTCATCTGATGTGGAGGAGGAAGACAGAAAGGCTGGGACAGCAATTTGGGTGGCAGTGCGGTCACCAAGGCCGCCGAGCCTGACTGGAAGAGTGGCTCGGCGGCCACTCTTTCCACAGTCAGTCATTGAAGGAAAGATTGACCACTCGTTCTAGCATGATCTTCAGTAGGAAGTCATACTTTCCACATTTTGAGCTGGTTGACCTGGTTGACTGGTTGACGGGGTTCTGGGAGTTCTACTCCCTAGCTCAAGCTACTCCTCAAATTATCTAAATTTGAGTTCTTATACGACGGGGCACATGCAAGAACGTAGGTTGTTAACCTTGGAAGGGATAAACATCTGGTGAGCAGATACAAAGCACCGTGAGCATCGATATCACCAATAATATCTTCCGTCCTCCTTAGTTCCGTGATGTTCTTATTACGGATCTCGTCGATGGCGTTAGACCCGAGGGGGACTCCAAGGAGAGTGCTGTCTTCAGACCTAATGACATGGACTCCGGCCAAGATGGATCTTACTCTAGCTGTAATATCTGGGTTTGAGGAGACTGCTTCACACTTGGAGGGGTTTAGGGAGAAACTTCAAGGCCAATTTTATTAGATCGCTTTAAAAAATTATCTAAATTTGATATCCAGAATAATGATACTGACCTGGCAGGCTGTATTTCCGTCCCATTGATGCTGAAATAGAGGTCTTGGCAATATCAGTGTGGTACAGAAGTTTCCACTACACTGAAGATAAACCGCTGCGTAGCACACTGTAAAACTGAGTCTGCTTCAAAGTTAATGATTTGTTTAATTGAACGTGTATAATTCGATTGAGCTGCCAGGCTTTTAGAGAAATTAAAACTTTTGCTTACACGGTCATTAATATACGTGTGTACCGCTAAAACAAAGCGCTGAATTTAGTAAAAATCTCCACTAATTTACCCCCTCCCCCTTGTCTCCTCCTCCCTCTTGACTCCCCATTCCCCTCGACTCCCCATTCCCCATTTAAGTTTTCTGATTTCTCTAATTTTTTCTCGTTCACAGTTCTGCAAGAGCTTCACTTAACAATGAATCCGATCCGCGTTAAATCCATGCGAATCCTGTGGTTAAAATTCGTAGTGGAGACTGATGTATATATTTAGGCTTCAACGGTGGTAGTCAGGAAAGTCTGAATTGTCGATATGAGGATGAGAAAAAGTACTGGAGCAAGCACAGTACCCTGGGGGACTGAGCTCTTCACAGTTGATGGGCTGGATTATATTTTGTTGACTATTACACATTGGGTTCTGTTAGTCAGGAAATTGTAGATCCATTTGCCTATTTTTCCGGTAATTCCTTCTAAACGCATTTTGTGTGCAATAACACCATGGTCACATTTGTCAAACTTTTTTTTTACGAAATCTGTGTAAATTACATCAGCGTATTGTTTGTCTTCCACAGCATCTAATGCCATATCATAGTGGTCCAGCAACTGTGACAGGCAAGAGCGCCCTGTTCAGAAACCATGTTGTCCAGGGGATTGGAGATGCTGGGATTCCATGTATTTTGTGATCTTATTTCTTAGCGCACTCTCAAAGATTTTTATGATAAGTGAGATTAGTGCTATCGGTCTGTCATTTTTTGCCTCTGCCTTATTTCCTCTTTTTATGGAGTGGTGCTATCTCTGCTGTTTTTAATATGTGAGGGACAATGCCAGTATCTAGGCTTTGTCTACAAAGAATGTAAAGGGGCCTGCGATAGTGTTTTATTTACAGTTCTTGATGAATATAGAGTTCCAAGAGTCAGGGCCTGGTGCAGAGTGCATAGGCATATTGTCTATGGCTTCTTCAATTTCAGTGGGGACAGGGTGACATCTGATACATGATTTGATGTTGGTATCACATCCATGAAGAAATTATTTGGGTTATCAATATTTAGTATGTTTAGTGGCTCGCTAAAACAGAGTTTGTCTTCCATGGCATCTAATGCCATGTCATAGTGGTCCAGCAATTGTGACAGGCAAGAGCGCCCTGTTCTGATCGTACTGATTCCTTAGTTTTTCGCTCATTTCTTTGTTGTCATCTGTGAAGTTCCAGCTCCCTTTTGCAGGGGCCCGATACTAGATGTGGTTTTTAATGTTGATTTGGCGTACGAGAAAAATATCTCGGATTTCTCTCTCTCTTTCACTGATACCTGCTTGATAGGGTTCTGGGAGTTCTTCTACTTCCCAAGCCCAACCCGAGGCCAGGCTTGACTTGTCAAGCTTGGGAGAGAGAGCTTGGTCCAACAGGCTGTTGCTTGCAGCGGCCCGCAGGCCCACGCATCCACCACAGCCCGGTTAGTCTTGCACTTCTTTTAGAAAACAATCTAGTTTTCTCTTGAAAATGTCCACGGTTGTTCAGGCAATATTTCTTATGTTCCCTGGAAGCATAAGCTTTTTAGCCTTTTATCAGCCTTTAGCTCTCTTTGTCTCCTGGATTATGTATGAATCTTATAGCTTTAGTTCACTCATTTCTATTTCTCTACCTAACCTCCTCCGTCGTTCTTGAGACAGGGTGCGACTCTCAAGTTGTTCCGCGATTCGTTTTCTTCGCCTATATAAGGAACGACGTTCCCGTTCCAATCTGCATCTCTTTTGTTTTTTTTTAGGGTTATGCGGTTTGGGTATATTTCTAGTGCTACTGAGTTTATTTTTTCCAGGCACTGGTTCAGGTTTACATTTTCTAGCTGTTCTTCCCAGCTTATTTCTGTGAGGTGTGAGAGGAAGGGGTGAGGGCCCCTTCCAAGTGCTATGTAGTCGCAATGACTTGGCGCTTTCCCCCCCTCATAATTCCTTCCCCCTCCCCTCTGAGAAGTGTGTGTACTCACCTAATTGTACTCGCCTAATTGTGCTTGCGGAGGTTGAGCTGTGGCTCTTTGGTCCCGCCTCTCAACCGTCAATCAACAGGTGTACAGGTTCCTGAGCCTATTGGGCTCTATCATATCTACACTTGAAACTGGGTATGGAGTCAGCCTCCACCACATCACTGCCTAATGCATTCCATTTGTCAACCACTCTGACACTAAAAGAGTTCTTTCTAATATCTTTGTGGCTCATTTGGGCACTCAGTTTCCACCTGTGTCCTCTAGTGCGTGTGCCCCTTGTGTTAAATAGCCTGTCTTTATCTACCCTATCATTTCCCTTGAGAATCTTGAATGTGGTGATCATGTCCCGCCTAACTCTTGTGTCTTCCAGCGAAGTGAGGTTTAATTCCCGTAGCCTCTCCTCATAGCTCATACCTCTCAGCTCGGGTACTAGTCTGGTGGCAAACCTTTGAACCTTTTCCAGTTTAGTCTTATCCTTGACTAGATATGGACTCCTTGCTGGGGCTCCATACCACAAGATTGGCCTGACATATATGATATACAAAGTTCTGAATGACTCCTTACACAAGTTTCTAAATGCCGTTCTTATGTTGGCCAGCCTGGCATATGCCGCTGATGTTATCCTCTTGATAAGGGCTGCAGGGGACAGGTCTGGCGTGATGTCAACCCCCAAGTCTTTTTCTCTCTGACTCGTGAAGAATTTCATCTCCCAAATTATACCTAGTATCTGGCCTCCTGCTCCCTACGCCTATCTTCATTACATTACATTTGCTTGGGTTAAACTCTAGCAACCATTTGTTCAACCATTCCTTCAGCTTGTCTAGGTCTTCTTAAAGCCTCAAGCAGTCCTCCTCTGTCTTAATTCTTCTCATAATTTTGGCATCGTCAGCAAACATTGAGAGAAATGAATCTATACCCTCCGGGAGATCATTTACATATATCGGAAACAAGATAGGACCGAGTAGAGAGCCCTGTGGGACTCCACTGGTGACTTCACGCCAATCGGAGGTCTCACCCCTCACCGTAACTCTCTGCTTCCTATTGCTGAGGTACTCCCTTATCCACTGGAGCACCTTACCAGCTACACCTGCCTGTCTCTCCAACTAATGTACCAGCCTCTTATGCGGTACTGTGTCAAAGGCTTTCCGACAATCCAAGAAAATGCAGTCCGCCCAGCCTTCTCTTTCTTGATTAATCTTTGTCACCTGATCGAAGAATTCTATTAAGCTAGTCAGGCAAGATTTACCCTCCATGTTGGCGATTTGTCACGAAGTCCCTTCTCTCCAGATGTGTTACTAGGTTTTGTCTCACGATCTTCTCCATCACCTAGCATGGTATACAAGTCAAGGACACTGGCCTGTAGTTCAGTGCCTCTTGTCTGTCGCCCTTTTTGTATATTGGGACCACGTTCGCCGTCTTCCATATTTCTGGTAGGTCTCCAGTGACCTACTATACACTATGGAGCGTGGCAAGCAAAGTGCCTCTGCACACTCTTTCAGTACCCATGGTGAGATCCCGTCTGGACCAACAGCCTTTCTAACATTCAGATCCAGCAGGCGTCTCTTGACCTCCTCATTCGTAATTTCAAACCTTTCCAAGGTCGCCTGGTTTACTTCCCTTTCTCCTAGCACAGTGACCTCACCTTGCAGCTCCTATAAAGTATGAGCCGGTCGGCCGAGCGGACAGCACGCTGGACTTGTGATCCTGGGTTCGATCCCGGGCGCCGGCGAGAAACAATGGGCAGAGTTTCTTTCACCCTATGCCCCTGTTACCTATCAGTAAAATAGGTACCTGGGTGTTAGTCAGCTGTCACTGGCTGCTTCCTGGGGGTGGAGGCCTGGTCGCGGACCGGGCCGCGGGGACACTAAATCCCCGAAATCATCTCAAGATAACCTCAAGATAACCTTGTTCTATTGTGAAGACCTCCTGGAACCTCTTGTTGAGTTCTTCACACACCTGTCATTCTCTATATACCTGTCTTCGCCCGTTCTAAGTTTCATTACCTGTTCTCTCACTGTTGTTTTCATCCTGATGTGACTATGGCGTAGCTTTGGTTCGGTCTTGTCTTTGTTTGCTACATCATTTTCATAATTTTTCTCTGCTTCTCTTCTCACCCTGACATACTCATTCCTGGTTCTCTGGTATCTCTCTCTGCTTTCTGGTGTTCTGTTATTCCGGAAGTTCCTCCACGCCCTTTTGTTCAGTTTCTTTGCTTCCATACATGCCCTATTATACCATGGATTCTTCTTTTGCTTCTCGGATTTTTCCCTTTGGGCCGGGATGAACCTGTTTACTGCCTCCTGACACTTTTGGGTGACATAGACCATCATATCTTGTACAGACTTAGCTCTGAGGTCTGTGTCCCAAGGTATTTATTTCCCTCAGGAAACGTCTCATCTCATATTTCCCCTTTCGATATGCCAGCCTTTTGTTTCCTAGTTCTTTTTAGGGGGAGATAATTCCTAGCTCTACCAGGTGCTTAAAGTTTAATATACTGTGTGAGTGTGTGAGTGTGTGTGAGTGTGTGAGTGTGTGTGTGTGTGTGTGTGTGTGTGTGTGTGTGTGTGTGTGTGTGTGTGTGTGTGTGTGTTGTGTGTGTGTGTGTGTGTAGGGTCCATGGCCGTATGAGCCGGTAGTGGCAGCCCACCTTTAAATGGTGTCATTGTCAGCCCCACAAGTCTTCAGGGGCCCCAATAGTCTTCATCAGACAATAATCCTCTAAAAAGCTCGAGTAACTGTGTGGTCGTCGTCCCCTTTTCTCTTTACAATGTAATTGAACGTATCAACTTTACTATAAAATATTCAATTTATGCTTATCTTATGGTTATCTTGAGATGATTTCGGGACTTAGCGTCCCCGCGGCCCGGTCCTCGACTAGGTCTTTTTTTTTTTTTACCACCCCCAGGAAGCAGTTCGTAGCAGCTGTCTAACTCCCAGGTACCTTTCCACTGCTAGGTGAACAGGTGGATCTGGGTGAAGAAACTGCCCATTCGTTTCCGCCTCCGCCGGGGACCGAACCCGGAGCCTTAAGACTACGAATCCCGAGCGCTGTCCACTCAGCCGTCAGCCCCCCTGGTCCGCAATAATTTATATGCTTATAGAGGGTCAGTTGTGAGCATCTGATTGGTTTACAGAGATCTTTCCTCGGGCCAGGGTTTACACTTTAAGCCCCACAACTGTTGCCTATCTCCTGGGTACCTATTTACTGCCTGTCTGATCTATTTACCCCCTGTCTGATCTACTTGGAGTCAGATGCGGGACCATTCGGCAGTAAACTGATGAGGCTGACCACTGCACTGTAGAGGTGTTCTAAAGCTCCCAGAACCCCATACCTGCCTGATACCTGGTTGCTAAGTAAGGTATATAGTAAGCTACTCTATCACTTTGAGGTGTATTTCTTTCTTGTTTCAATAAACATACTTGAACTTGAACCTGGTTGATGGGGTTGTGGAGTTGTTCTACTCCCCAAGCCCGGCCCGAGGCCAGGCTCGACTTGTGAGAGCTTGGTCCAACGGGCTGTTTCTTGGAGCAGTCCGCAGGCCCATCAAACAGGTATCAAGCAGATACCAACCCGCTCTCNAAACATCTCTTCCTCTTTGCCAAAGTTTGTCAACGCCCATTTATTAAACCAATAATTTTGTTCTATAGGATCAATGTGAACCTTTTTTCGTGCATTATGGGAGGAAAGAGCTTATTTTTTTGTCTCTTAAGAGCGTGGCTCTAGCAATTGCTTGATTATAAAGTGGTTTTGTTAACGTGTACTTTATTAGCCATCTGTGATGTGATCATTTTTTTGTAGTGTTAAGATATGACAAATTAAATATATTTTACATTTGAAGTTTTATGTCAAGATTTTCATCATTGTAGTTGATTGTGTTATGTTTGATGGCAGCCCTGAATTTCACACGGTGAGGCTCCTGGTTGGTGTGAGTGACGCCACAGCTGGTGGTGGTGTCAACAAAGTGAGGCTCCTGGTTGGTGTGAGTGACGCCACAGCTGGTGGAGGTGTCAACAAGGTGAGGCTCCTGGTTGGTGTGAATGACGCCACAGCTGGTGGTGGTAGTCGTACACAGTCTCGTAAGTCGTCACACTAAGACGTTGCATGCATGAACTACGTCTACTCAGACACATCACTTACAATGTATACTATACATCCCCCTGACTTGAGAAGCATGTTGCAAGTCCTGCTTCTGGGAAGGTATTGAATGTAGCAGATGTTTGGTGCTCCACTATTATGCTGCCATTATTGCAGGTGTTGGGTATCTCACACCAGGTGTTGGGTGTGTCACACCAGGTGTTGGGTGTGTCACACCAGGTGTTGGGTGTGTCACACCAGGTGTTGGGTGTGTCACACCAGGTGTTGGGTGTGTCACACCAGGTGTTGGGTGTGTCACACCAGGTGTTGGGTGTGTCACACCAGGTGTTGGGTGTCTCCCAGCAGGTGACAGGTGTCTGCCAGCAGGTGACAGGTGACTCCCAGCAGGTGACAGGTGTCTGCCAGCAGGTGACAGGTGTCTACCAGCAGGTGACAGGTGTCTGCCAGCAGGTGACAGGTGTCTGCCAGCAGGTGACAGGTGTCTGCCAGCAGGTGACAGGTGTCTCCCAGCAGGTGACAGATGTCTGCCAGCAGGTGACAGGTGTCTGCCAGCAGGTGACAGGTGTCTCCCAGCAGGTGACAGATGTCTGCCAGCAGGTGACAGATGTCTCCCAGCAGGTGACAGGTGTCTCCCAGCAGGTGACAGGTGTCTCCCAGCAGGTGACAGGTGTCTCCCAGCAGGTGACAGGTGTCTCCCAGCAGGTGACAGGTGTCTCCCAGCAGGTGACAGGTGTCTCCCAGCAGGTGACAGGTGTCTCCCAGCAGGTGACAGGTGTCTCCCAGCAGGTGACAGGTGTCTCCCAGCAGGTGACAGGTGTCTCCCAGCAGGTGACAGGTGTCTCCCAGCAGGTGACAGGTGTCTCCCAGCAGGTGACAGGTGTCTCCCAGCAGGTGACAGGTGTCTCCCAGCAGGTGACAGGTGTCTCCCAGCAGGTGACAGGTGTCACAGCAGGTGACAGGTGTCACAGCAGGTGACAGGTGTCACAGCAGGTGACAGGTGTCACAGCAGGTGACAGGTGTCTCCCAGCAGGTGACAGGTGTCTCCCAGCAGGTGACAGGTGTCTCCCAGCAGGTGACAGGTGTCTGCCAGCAGGTGACAGGTGTCTCCCAGCAGGTGACAGGTGTCTGCCAGCAGGTGACAGGTGTCTCCCAGCAGGTGACAGGTGTCTCCCAGCAGGTGACAGGTGTCTCCCAGCAGGTGACAGGTGTCACAGCAGGTGACAGGTGTCACAGCAGGTGACAGGTGTCACAGCAGGTGACAGGTGTCTGCCAGCAGGTGACAGGTGTCACAGCAGGTGACAGGTGTCACAGCAGGTGACAGGTGTCTCCCAGCAGGTGACAGGTGTCACAGCACGACAAAAGACTACATAGAGAAATAGAAGAGACGGAACTGAAGCTGCAAAAAATATATAAAATACAGGAGAGACAGAGTAAAAAGTTTTCAGTGAAGTCGAAAGAAATACAAAATACTTGACGGGAAACGAAAGATAAATGAATGAAGTCATGAGGATACAGTACAACTTTTGTCAGCCAACCTTTGAGCCCATGGAAGATTATACACCAACCTTTGAGCCCATGGAAGATCATACACCAACCTTTGAGCCCATGGAAGATCATACACCCAACCAATGAGCACATGGAAGATCGACGCACCAACCATTGAGCCCATGGAAGACTGATACACCAAACTACATGAATATATCAACATCGAACCATATATCAGATGTCACCCCTAACCATACTGGACTTAGCAAGCTGTCACTCTAACCATACTGGACTTAGCAAGATGTCACCCCTAACCATACTGGACTTAGCAAGATGTCACCCTAACCATACTGGACTTAGCAAGATGTCACCTTAACCATACTGGACTTAGCAAGATGTCACCCCTAACCATACTTGACTTAGCAAGATGTCACCCTAACCATACTGGACTTAGAAAGATGTCACCCCTAACCATACTGGACTTAGCAAGATGTCACCCTAACCATACTGGACTTAGAAAGATGTCACCCCTAATCATACTGGATTTAGCAAAATGTCACCCTACACATATTGGACTTGGCAAAATGTCACCCCTAACCATACTGGACTTAGCAAGAAGTCACCCTAACCATACTGGACTTAGCAAGATGTCACCCTAATCATACTGGACTTAGCAAGATGTCACCCTAATCATACTGGACTTAGCAAGAGTCACCCTAACCATACTGGACTTAGCATGACCAGGCTCTAATTCCTAGAATTCTGTGCATATCAAAAATAGTCAAACCCCGCTATCATACGCCCTGAACATCTAGAGATGGAGTCTAGATAACAGTGTTATCCTCGACACCCTCCACAAAGCTGTAAATCAAACGAATATACTGTTTTATAAAGTCTTTTGAAAGAGTGCTATAAGAAGTAAGATCATAAAACACATTTATAATCGCAACATCTACACAGTCCTGGACAACAGGGGTTCAGAATAGCGTGCACAAGTTGTGGAGTCATCATATCGAAGGACCTTACTTTTGAAGAGCAAAATTAAGTAGCTGGGGCAACTGAAGAAAAGTGACAGTTCAAAGCCGGAGAAATTCTTGACTTGGAAAACCTGAAGGAATCTTTTTATTGCCCGTATCCATTAAATAAACTCAAATATTGGGAAGTGTTAAAATTTATCAAACTATATTCTCCAATTGCTCAGGCGAGAGAGAGAGAGGTTATCTTGAAGTTATCTTGAGATGATTTCGGGGCTTTTAGTGTCCGCTGCCCGGTCCTCGATCAGGCCTCCACCCCAGGAAGCAGCCCGTGACAGCTGACTAACACCCAGGTACCTATTTACTGCTAGGTAACAGGGGCATAAGGTGAAAGAAACTCTGCCCATTGTTTCTCGCCGGCGCCCGGGATCGAACCCAGGACCACAGAATCACAAGTCCAATGTGCTGTCCGCTCGGCCGAACGGCTCATAGAGAGAGAGAGAAATAGTAATTTATACTTGGAAAATATTAGAGGAACGGGTTCTGCAAGCAGAAATGTTTCTTTGCGGACCAGGAGGCATGGCAGGATGTGCAGAACACTCCCGTTGAAGAGCAGAGGTGCAACAGATACTCTGAGAGAGAACCATCAACATCAGAGGCCCGAGACAGTTCAACATTCCACTACACATAAGGGGCATAACTGGCCGACCCCTCACAGTGTTCAAGAGAGAACTATCAACATCAGAGCCCGAGACTGTGAGTTTGAGGAAATGGAATTGGAACAGAAAGCTATACAAGAGATAAAGAAAAATCCAAAATATTTTTTCACATACGCAAAATCAAAGTAAAAAAACCTCGACCAGTATTGGACCGTTAATTACAAATAAAGGTACGTACACAGAGGACAACAAAGAGATTAGTGAAAATCCAAGAAGCCAGTATGAGGCTATGTTTAGCACACCAATAAACAACATGAAAGTTGATGACCCAGACAGCTTCTTTATGAATGACATTCAAGCTGCAGATAATATAACGGATATTAACACGAACTCGGAAGACTTTGAAAGAGAAATTGACAATATGCCCATGCACTCAGCTCCTGGGCCTGACTCATGGATTTCAATATTCATAAAGAAATGTAAAGTACCAGTAGCGAAAGCACTCAGCGTAATATGGAGAAAGAACCTGGATACAGTGGAGATACCAGCTGCACTTAAAGCTGCAGATATAGCTCCGTTGCACAAGGGGGGTAGTAAAGCCTTGGCAAAACATTATAGACCAGTTGCACTAACATCACACATAATAAAAGTGTTTGAAAGAGTGATTAGGAATCAAATTTCTAGTTTTATGGAAAATAATGAGCTACACAACCCAGGACAACATGGATTTAGAGCGGGCAGAACCTGTCTGTCATACTCAACCACTATGACAAAATCACAGAAGCTCTAGAAGAAAAGCAAAATGCAGATGTTGTATACACAGACTTTGCAAAGGCGTTCGACAAATGTGACCATGGGGTGATAGCAAACAGAATGAGGTCAATGGGAATAACTGGTAAAGTAGGACGCTGGATACTCAATTTCCTGTCGAACAGAACACAAAGAGTAACAGTCAATCAAATAAAATAGTCCAAGCGAAGTTAAAAGCTCTGTACCTGAAGGTACAGTCCCTGCACCGCTGCTGCTCCTTATTCTCATATCAGATATAGACAAAAATACACGTCACAGCTTCCTGTCATCCTTGGCAGATGACACAAAAATCAGCATGAAAATTACCTTTGCTGAAGACATTGAAAAATTACAAGCAGATATCAACAAAGTTTTCGATTGGGCAGCAGAAAATAACATGTTTAATTAACAGTGATAAATTTCAGTTACTTAGGTACGGCAAAAATGAGGATCTGAAACATAATACAGGGTACAAAACATAATCGAATCTTCCCATAGTAGGAAAACAACATGTCAAGGATTTGGGAATAATGATGTCCGACGATCTAACGTTTAGGGAGCATAACCAAGCAACTATTGCGTCAGCCAAGAAAATAATAGGATGGATTACGAGAACTTTTAAGTCCAGAGATCCCATCACAATGGTTGTACTCTTCAAGTCACTTGTGTTGTCCCGTCTTGAGTACTGCTCAGTACTCACTTCCCCCTTCAGAGCAGGAGAGATTGCTGAAATTGAGGGAATTCAGAGAACATATACGGCACGCATAGACGAGATAAAACACCTAAATTATTGGGATCGTCTTAAAGCTCTCCAAATGTACTCTCGAGAAAGGAGACGAGAGAGATACCAAATAATATACACATGGAAAATACTGGAGGGCCAGGTCCCAAATCTTCACAGTAAAATAACAACGTACTGGAGTGAACAATATGGAAGAAAATGCAGAATAGAACCAGTGAAGAGCAGAGGTGCCATAGGCACAATCAAAGAACACTGTATAAACATCAGAGGTCCGCGGTTGTTCAACGTCCTCCCAGCGACTATAAGAAATATTGCCGGAACAACCGTGGACATTTTCTTCAAGAGAAAACTGTACTGTTTCCTAAGAGAAGTGCCGGATCAGCCGGGCTGTGGTGGGTATGTGGGCCAGCGGGCCGCTCCAAACAACAGCCTGGTGGATCAAACTCTCACAAGTAGAGCCGGGCCTCGGGCCGGGCTTGAGGAGTAGAAGAACGCCCAGAACCTCATCAAGCAAGTATCAAGCGGTGCTGCAGCTGGCGCGGCTACACCCTAGGTAACACAGGTGTTGCCGTCAAGGAACACTCTAGGTAACACAGGTGTTGCCGTCAAGAACACCCAAGGTAACACAGGTGTTGCCGTCAAGGAACACCGTAAGACTGGCACACCTCCACCCATCACGTAGAGCGCAGTATTGAGCAGCCCTCCGGTGATGTATGGCTCAGCTGTGCCAGCTCATAAACCACTGCACCAGGCTAATGGTTCCAGTCCGACCCTCTCCAGCCAGCTCCAGCACGCAAGCTTTCCAGGGGCGCAGCATCTCTGGAAACTCTTGCTGGAATATGACATCTCTGGAAACTTGCTGGCACATAACATCTCTGGAAACTCTTGCTGGCACGTAACATCTCTGGAAACTCTTGCTGGAACATGACATCTCTGGAAACTCTTGCTGGAACATGACATCTCTGGAAACTCTTGCTGGAACATGACATCTCTGGAAACTCTTGCTGGAACATGACATCTCTGGAAACTCTTGCTGGAACATGACATCTCTGGAAACTCTTGCTGGAACATGACATCTCTGGAAACTCTTGCTGGAACATGACATCTCTGGAAACTCTTGCTGGAACATGACATCTCTGGAAACTCTTGCTGGAACATGACATCTCTGGAAACTCTTGCTGGAACATGACATCTCTGGAAACTCTTGCTGGAACATGACATCTCTGGAAACTCTTGCTGGAACATGACATCTCTGGAAACTCTTGCTGGAACATGACATCTCTGGAAACTCTTGCTGGAACATGACATCTCTGGAAACTCTTGCTGGAACATGACATCTCTGGAAACTCTTGCTGGAACATGACATCTCTGGAAACTCTTGCTGGTACATGACATCTCTGGAAACTCTTGCTGGTACATGACATCTCTGGAAACTCTTGCTGGAACATGACATCTCTGGAAACTCTTGCTGGTACATGACATCTCCGGAAACTCTTGCTGGTACATGACATCTCTGGAAACTCTTGCTGGTACATGACATCTCTGAAAAAAGTGGATTATTCACCTAGTTGTGCTCACTTAATTATGCTTTCGAAGGAATTGAGCTTCGGCTCTTTTGGCCCCCGTCTCTCAACTGTATCGCTGTGTGTGAATAAAATATGGATGTTTGTTTACCTGTAGGCGAGTTCGAGAGCAGTTTACTCTCCTGCCCTGCCTGGCGCCGTGGTGTCCACAACAGTCAGTGACCTGGCACTTTTTGCATTAACTTAGCCAATTGCCTCGTGACCATCACTTGTACTCACCTAGTTGTGCTTGCGGAGGTTGAGCTCTTGCTCTTTGGTCCCGCCTCTCAACTGTCAATCAACTGGTATTTCGGTGCTCTCCAAATAAGTTGGGCGGAGGCAGAAGAGTTGTTGGTCTCTGTGCTTATGGCACCACTGCTCTTCTGTGGCTGATTGTTCAATAAATCGCTGAACTGTATGTTTAACAGATCTCTAACCCTGTCTATGGAGGACAGAAGAAAATGTAAATATGCTAGTGGCAACATGTGTGGTAAATGTGTGGTAACGGCCGACCCCTCACAGTGTTCAAAAGAGAACTGGATATACACCTCAAAAGGATACCTAATCAACCAGGCTGTGATTCATACGTCAGGCTGCGAGCAGCCGCGTCCAACAGCCTGGTTGGCCAGTCCAGCAACCAGGAGGCCTGGTCGACGACCGGGCCGCGGGGACACTAAGCCCCGAAATCATTGCAAGGAAAGGAGGTGTTTATCGAGTTCTCTCTTGAACACTGTGAGGGGTCGGCCAGTCCCTTATGTGTAGTGGAAGCGTGTTGAACAGTCTCGGGCCTCTGATGTTGATAGTGCTCTCTCAGAGTACCTGTTGCACCTCTGCTTTTCAACGGGGGTATTCTGCACATCCTGCCGTGCCTCCTGGTCTCATGTGATGTTATTTCTGTGTGCAGGTTTGGGACCAGCCCCTCTACTATTTTCCACGTGTAAATTATTATGTATCTCTCCCGCCTGCGCTCAAGAGAATACAGATTTAGGCTCTCTAGTCGGTGCCAGTAATTTAGGTGTTTTACTGAGTGGATTCTAGCAGTAAAGGATCTCTGCACGCTCTCCAGGTTAGCAATTTCTCCAGATTTGAAAGAGGCTGTCATTGTGCAGCAGTACTCCACTCTAGAGAGCACTAGCGTCTTAAAGAGTATCATCATCGGTACAGCATCTCTAGTGTGAAAGGTTCTTGTTATCCAACCTGTCATTTTTTTTGCAGTTGTGACGGCTACTATATTGTGTTCTTTAAAGGTAAGGTCTTCCGACATTGGTACACCCAAATTCTTTACATGGCTTTTTCGTTCTATGTTATGATTTGACTCAGTTTTGTCCGTGGTTTCTGCTTTTAGATTTATTTTTTTTCCGTAGCGCGTGAGCTGGAACTTATCTTCATTAAATCTTATATCATTTTATATAGCCCATCGAAAGACCTGATTTACATCTGATTGGAGGTTATCAGCAGCATGTCTGCTTCCTGATCCTTAAGTACGCTTGTCATCCGTTATATCCCTTTACCTGTCACCTACCTGGTGGTGACCTGCCTCATGGTAACCTTCCTCAAGGTAGGTAGGTCACTCCCACCTCTTCCTCAGACCCGTGCGTTAGTCTCAAGGGGTGCAATGTGTCAAAATGTGGAGTCCGGCCATCTCACTTTTGTTTGGTTACTCTCATTTAATTCATTCATTCTTGTGAAGCAGATTTGCCGTTCCTGAGTTCATGTTGCTGTTCTGTTATGATAACTCCTTCTCTTCAGACTTTCTACTTTGTATGTTGGAATATTGTCCATGTTTTAGTATAGTATGAAAGAGTATGTGTATGTACACATGTTTGAATATAAATACTGCTGTGGAGGTGTGTGTTTCCCATGTGTGTGTGTACTCACCTAATCATCTAATTCACCTAATTGTGCTTGCGGGGGTTGAGCTCTGGCTCTTTGGTCCCGCCTCTCAACCGTCAATCAACAGGTGTACAGTTTCCTGAGCCTATTGGGCTCTATCATATCTACACTTGAAACTGTGTATGGAGTCAGCCTCCATCACATTACTTCCTAATGCATTCCATTTGTCAACCACTCTGACACTAAAAAAGTTATTTATAATATCTCTGTGGCTCATTTGGGCACTCAGTTTCCACCTGTGTCCCCTAGTGCGTGTGCCCCTTGTGTTAAATAGCCTATCTTTTATCAACCCTGTCGATTCCCTTGAGAATCTTGAATGTGGTGATAAAGTCCCCGCTAACTCTTCTGTCTTCCAACGAAGTGAGGTTTAATTCCTGTAATCTCTCCTCGTAGCTCATACCTCTCAGCTCGGGTACTAGTCTGGTGGCAAACCTTTGAACCTTTTCCAGTTTAGTCTTATGCTTGACTAGATACGGACTCCATGCTGGAGCCGCATACTCCAGGATTGGTCTGACATATGTGGTATATAATGTTCTGAAAGATTCCTTACACAAGTTTCTAAAGGACGTTCTTATGTTAGCCAACCTGGCATATGCTGCTGATGTTATCCTCTTGATATGAGCTTCAGGGGACAGGTCTGGCGTGATATCAACCCCCAGGTCTTTCTCTCTGACTCTTGAAGTATTTCATCTCCCAAATGATACCTTGTATCTGGTCTCCTGTTTCCTACCCCTATCTTCATTACATTACATTTGCTTGGGTTAAACTCTAACAGCCATTTGTTCGACCATTCCTGCAGCTTGTCCAGGTCTTCTTGAAGCCTTAAGCAGTCCTCCTCTGTCTTAATCCTTCTCATAATTTTGGCGTCGTCAGCAAACATTGAGAGGAATGAGTCTATACCCTCTGGGAGATCATTTACGTATATCAGAAACAGGATAGGTCCAAGCACAGAGCCCTGTGGGACTCCACTGGTGACTTCACGCCATTCTGAGGTCTCACCCCTCACTGTGACTCTGTGCTTCCTATTGCTTAGGTACTCCCTTATCCACTGGAGCGCCCTACCAGTTACTCCTGCCTGTTGCTCCAGCTTATGCATCAACCTTTTATGGGGTACTGTGTCAAAGGCTTTCCGACAGTCCAAATAAATGCAGTCCCCCCATCCTTCTCTTTCTTGCTTAATCTTTGTCACCTGATCGTAGAATTCTATCAAGCCTGTAAGGCAAGATGTACCCTCCCTGAACCCATGTTGATGGGTTGTTACGAAGTCTCTTCTCTCCAGATGTGTTACTAGGTTTTTTCTCACAATCTTCTCCATCACCTTGCATGGTATACAAGTTAAGGACACTGGCCTGTAGTTCAGTGCCTCTTGTCTGTCACCCTTTTTAAATATTGGTACTACATTAGCAGTCTTCCATATTTCTGGTAGGTCTCCCGTTTCCAGTGACCTACTATACACTATGGAGAGTGGCAAGCAAAGTGCTCCTGCACACTCTTTCAATACCCATGGTGATATTCCATCAGGCCCAACAGCTTTTCTCACATCCAGCTCCAATTGGTGCTTCTTGACCTCATCTCTTGTAATCTTGTAATTTCGAATCTTTCCAAGGTCACCTGGTTTGCTGCCACCTCTCCTAGCGCCGTGACTTCTCCCTGTTCTATTGTAAAGACCTCCTGGAACCTTTTGTTGAGTTCTTCGCACACCTCTTTGTCATTCTCTGTGTACCTATCCTCGCCCACCCTAAGTTTCATCACCTGTTCCTTCACTGTTGTCTTCCTCCTGATGTGACTGTGTAGTAGCTTTGGTTCGGTCTTGGCTTTATTAGCTATATCATTTTCATACCTTTTCTCAGCTGCTCTTCTCACACTAACATACTCGTTCCTGGTTCTCTGGTATCTCTCTCTACTTTCTGGTGTTCTGTTATTACGGAAGTTCCTCCATGCCCTTTTGTTCAGCTCCTTTGCTTTCATACATTCCCTATTAAACCACGGATTCTTCCTTTGTGTCTCTGTTTTTTCCTGTCGGGCTGGGACAAACCTGCTTACAGCCTCCTGACATTTTTGGGTGACATAGTCCATCATGTCTTGTACGGACTTGGTTCCGAGTTCTGTGTCCCAATGTATATCCCATAGGAATTTATTCATCTCCTCATAGTTTCCCTTTTGGTACGCCAGCCCTTTGTTTCCCAGTTCTTTTTGGGGGTGATAATACCTAGCTCAACCAGGTACTCAAAGCTCAATACACTATGATCACTCATTCCCAAGGGGGCTTCCAACTTAACTTCCCTTATATCCGACTCATTTAGGGTAAATATCAGATCAAGCAAGGCTGGTTCATCCCCTCCTCTCATTCTTGTCGGTCCCTTGACGTGTTGACTTAGAAAGTTTCTTGTTGCCACATCCAGCAGCTTAGCTCTCCATGTGTCTGGGCCTCCATGTGGGTCTCTGTTCCCCCAATCTATCTTCCCATGGTTAAAGTCTCCAATGATTAGTAGCCTGGATCCGTTCCTGCTAGCCACAGAAGCTGCTCTCTCTATTATATTGATGGTGGCCAAGTTGTTTCTATCATATTCCTGTCTGGGTCTTCTGTCATTCGGTGGGGGGTAATATATGACTACTACTATAATTTTCTGTCCTCCAGTTGCTATGGTGCCTGATATGTAGTCACTGAAACCTTCACAGTTCTGAATTACCATCTCTTCGAAACTCCAACCTTCTCTTAGTAGCAAAGCTACACCACCACCTCCTCTCCCTTCTCTCTCTTTCCTCACTACATAGTAGCCCTGTGGAAACACTGCGTTTGTTATGGTTTTCGTTAGCTTTGTTTCTGTGAGTGCTATTATGTCTGGGTTTTCTTCTAGTGCCCATTCTCAGAGTTCACTTGTTTTATTTGTAATCCCATCTATGTTAGTGTACATTGCCTTGAAGCTCACTTTCTTCTGTTCATTTTCTTGTCCCTTTCTTGGCGAGCATTCTGCTGGTGTGGGAAGCTGTTCCGTGGGTGAGAAGATCTGTGAGGTGGTTTGCAGGGTCTCAGAGGATTTTGGGGTGGGGAGTGGGGGTTTCAGGGAAGGGGGGACAGGTAGGGTGTGGGTTAAGGAGATAGGGGGGACATGGAAGATACAGGGTGAGGGGGGGGAGGAGGGATAGTGAGGGTATGGGATGAATGGGGATGGGGGACAGGGGGGGACATGATGGGAATGGGGAAGGGGTGACAGGGGTCAGAATGGGGTGGGGAGGAGGGAGAGTTGGGTGGGGGCAGGTAGGGTGAGGGGAAGGGAGGGTTTCTATGCAGAGGGGGTGGTGGTGTTGCCCTCCCCTCTGGTGTTGCTGGGATGCTGGTTTTGGGTTCCCCTCTTGTCTCTAGGGCTGTTGTGTTGGGGGCTGTGATTTCCTGGTTTGCTCCTCTCTCCCTGTGCTTCCTCCTTGCCTCTGCTGCCCTGGCTCTCTCTCCTCCTTCGTCCTGTCCCTCTGCAGGAATACTTTTTTGTATCCCTCCACATGCTGCAGACGACTCTTCCTTTCGAGAATATCCTCCTTCGTGGTTTCGTTTGTAAACACCACCTTTACAAGTCGGTTTCTGTCCTTGTTGTACCAGCCCAGCCTGAAAACCTTCTCAATGTTTTGTTCAGCCCCTTCCATCTGTAACCCCTTCAGTAGCCCCTGTACTGCCTCTCTAGCCTTTCTATTCCATTCTTGCCTGTTGGATCCTTCCTGTTCTTTGATGCCTACAACTACCACTGATCTTTTTCTCTTCAGCAGCTGAGTGGTGCATCTTGCTGCTTCCTGTGAGGTGGCTGCTTGAATGGCTACCTCCCTCACTGTGTCCATTGCTTCTGAGCTTTTTTCAGTATGTCCGCAAATGTTTCAGGTACAGAAGCATTTCCTTCCAATACATACCAGTCTGCCTCCCGCTCACACAAACAGATGAGTAATGACGATGTATGATGACGATGGTTATCCGTCGTTGTCTCCCTCTAGGTGATTCACTAAGTGCTAGTAGATTGCTGATGTCGGTTCTTCTCTGTCTACACAAACCTCTGGAACCAGTCACTGTATCGTTGTGTGACAGTTCACTAATTTACTGTACCACTGATCACAGTCACCACTCAACACACACACACACACACAAACATTGTGTGTGTGTGTGTGTGTGTGTGTGTGCGTGGTGTGCGTGTGCGTGTGTGTGTGTGTGTGTGTGTGTGTGTGTGTGTGGTGTGTGTGTGTGTGTGTGTGTGTGTGTGTGTGAGCTCAAACTTCTCTCAATGGAGCAAATTGGTCCACGATCACTCACTGTTTTTTTCTTCGCATTTTTTAACACATACATATATACACACAAACAAAATTCTATTTAGTTCCTGACCCATTTGCCAAGTTTTATCAAAACGTTCTAATAGCTTTTAAGAGTTTTTCTGACCCAACCCGGGTTCGCAAAACACGGAGCAACGTCAGTCCCTTTTGAAACGGGATAATAATCGAAAATGCATTTTTGTATTAAGAGTAGGGGTATTTCAACCAAATTTTGCATGCGCAAAATGTGCGTGCATTTTATGTGTGTGTACTCACCTAATGGTGCTTGCGGGGGTTGAGCTCTGGCTCTTTGGTCCTGCCTCTCAACCGTCAGTCAACTGATGTACAGGTTCCTGAGCCTACTGGGCTCTATCATACCTACACTTGAAGCTGTGTATGGAGTCAACCTGCACCACATGAACTGGGTGGAGGGTGTGTGTGTGTGTGTGTGTGTGTGTGTGTGTGTGTGTGTGTGTGTGTGTGTGTGAGAGAGAGACCGTACTCGCCTCTTTGTGCCTACAAGCTCAAACTTCACCTTTGGACCCAGCCTCTCCAGCTGCCATTTGTCAAATACAAGATCTACAGCCCAGTGTTTACGTCACATTAAATCATTACAGGAGGTCGCTTCTTCAACCCTGCTCATTAAGTTCATCCCATTTTCCTGCAACTCTTACGCTAAAACTGTTTTTAAAACATCATTATAGCTAATCTGTTTCTCAATTTTCAATCCAAATGTTCTGTGTAAACGCCTCCCTCTCCCACTCAATTTATCCTTGATATTTTATGTCTGTATCGCTGCTCCTCTCTCTCTCTCTCTCTCTCTCTCCTGTTTTAGTGACGTCCAGTTGTTTATCTTTCCTCATGCCTATACTTGTATTCATGAGCCTGCAAACTTATCAACATATTCAAGGTTCCTTATGTGCATACCTGGAGCGGGTTCCGGGAGTAGTTCTACTCCCCGAGCCCAGCCGCGGGTCCAGGCTCGACTTGTGATAACTTGGTCCAACAGGCTGTTGTTTCGAGCGGCCCGCAGGCCCACATATCTACAAACCGGTTGTCCGGCACTTTTTGCAGGAAATTACAAAAATGATTTTCAAGACATCCACCTTCCGGCAATGTTTCTAATGCCGGAGGGTGTTGACCAGCTGTGGACCTCTAATGTTCAGTGCTCTCTGATTGTGCCTATGGCACCTCTACTCCTCACTCGTTCTACTCTGCATTACCTTCCGTATCTTTCGTTTCATTATGTTGTTATTCTACTGTGCAAATTTGGAACCAGGCCTTCAACTATTTTCCATATATATATTATTTGATACCTTTCTCGTCTCCTTTCCAGAGAGTACATTTTGAGAGCTTTGATACATTCCCAATAATTTAGATGTTTTATCGTGTCTATGTGTGCCGTATATGTTCTCTGCATTCCCTCCATTTCAGCAATCTCTCCTGCTAGGAAAAGGCAAGTGAGTACTGAGCAGTACTCAAGCATCCAGCTCTCTGAAATGTTGGCTCCATGAAGAACTGGTCTCATGAAGGCGGTATACAGTGAACTAAATGTTCCCTTATTTAAGTTACAGAATGATGTTGTGACTTTTCCTTGTGAAGAATATTGTATATATATTCTGTTTGAGCCGCCCGAGTTTAAGTAGTTGTTATGGCTATTTCTTGGCATTTTGTCACTAGTCGTTACAGGGATACCTGCTTGATGGGGTTCTGGGAGTAGTTCTACTCCCCAAGCCCTGCCCGAGGCCAGGCTTGACTTGAGAGTTTGGTCCACCAGGCTGTTGCTTGGAGCGGCCCGCAGGCCCACATACCCACCACAGCCCGGTTGGTCCGGCACTCCTTGGAGAAAACTAGTTTTCTCTTGAAGATATCCCCGGTTGTTCCGGCAATATCTCTTATAGTCACTTGGAAGATGTTGAACAACCGCGGACCTCTGATGTTTATACGGTGTTCTCTGTGCCTATGGCACAATCTGCTCCTCAGTAGTTCTATTATGCATTTTCTTCCATATCGTTCACTCCAGTACGCTGTTATTTTACTGTGTAGATTTGGTACTTGGCCCTCCAGTATTTTCCATGTGCATATTATTTGGTATCTCTCTCGTCTTCTTTCTAGTGAGTACATTTGGAGAGCTTTGAGACGATCCCAATAATTTAGGAGCTTTATCGCGTGTATGCGTGACGTATATGTTCTCAGTATTCCCTCTATTTCAGCAATCTCTCCTGCTCTGAAGGGGGAAGCGAGTACTGAGCAGTACTCAAGACGGGACAACACAAGTGACTTGAAGAGTACAACCATTGTGATGGCATCCCTGGATTTGAAAGTTCTCGTAATCAACCTGTCATTTTTCTGGCTGACGCAATATTTGCTTGGTTATGCTCCCTAAACGTTAGGTCGTCAGACATCATTATTCCCAAATCCTTTACATGTTGCTGTCCTACTATGAGCAAATTTGATTGCGTTTTGTACCCTGTATAATGTTTAAGGTTCTCATTTTTACCGTATCTGAGTACCTGGAATTTATCGCTGTTAAACATCATGTTATTTTCTGCTGCCCAGTCGAAAACTTTATTAATATTTGCTTCTAGTTTTTCAATGTCTTCAGCAGATGTAATTTTCTTGCTGATTTTTGTGTCATCTGCAAAGGATGATACGAAGCTGTGCCTTGTATTTGAGTCTATATCTGATATGAGAATAAGGAAAAGCAGTGGTGCAAAGTGGTACAGAGCTTTTAACTGCGCTTGGACTCTTGGATTTCTAAAACTTGGATTTTATATTGTTGACTGTTACTCTTTGTATTCTGTTCGACAGAAAACTGAGTATCCAGCGTTCTACTTTACCGGTTATTCCCATTGACCTCATTTTGTGTGCTATCACTCCATGGTCACATTTATTGAATGCCTTTGCGAAGTCCGTGTATACCACATCTGCATTCTGTTTTTCTTCTAATGCCTCAGTGATTTTATCGTAATGGTCAAGTAGCTGTGAGAGGCATAATCTTCCCGCACTAATTCCATGTTGGCCTGAATTGTGGAGGTCATTGGTTTCCATGAAACTAGTGACCTGACTCCTGATCACTCTCAAATACTTTTTATTATGTGGGACGTTAGTGCAACTGGTCTATAATTCCTTGCCAATGCTTTGCTCCCTCCCTTGTGTAGAGGGGCTAATGTCTGCTTCTTTAAGTGCATCTGGTATTAACCCCCCCATGTCAAAGCTCTTCCTTTACACTATACTGAGTGCCTGTGCTACTGGCACTTTGCATTTTTTTTATAAATATTGAATTCCATGAGTCTGGACCCGGGGCTGAGTGCATGGGCATTTTGTCAATTTCTCTCTCAAAATCTGCCACGCTCGTGTTGATATTAGATATATTTACAGGGGCTTGGATATCAAGCATAAAGAAGTTGTCCGGATCCTCCACTTTCATGCTGTGTATCGGAGTGCTAAACATGTCCTCATACTGGTTTTTTAGGATTTCACTAATTTCTTTGTCATCCTCAGTGTATGAACCTTTACTAGTACGAATAGGTTTAATACTGGCAGTGGTTTTTGCTTTTGATTTCGCATATGTGAAGAAATACTTTGTTTTTTTTATTTCTTGAATTGCTTTCTGTTCTAGTTGCCTTTCTTTAATCTGATAGGAATGCTTCAGTCTCTGTTCGTTTTCTTCAATCTCCCTGTTTAAATTATTCCTTCTTTGTATGGAAAGTCGTGTCTGCTTAATTTCCGTTAACTTTTTTCTTTTGTAATGTCGTCTGCGTTCTCTTTCTACATTGGACATCTTTCTGGCTATCCTCAAAGGAACATGTTTCAGACAGAATTCATATGCTTCAGAAGTCAGTTTTTCTATTCCTTGTGTAGGATTTTTATTACTTGGAACATTTTTCCGTTGAATGTTTGTAAGTTCCCTGTTAATTTTCTCCCGGTATCCTTTTATTATTAAAATTAAATTTATTGAATAACCCTTCCCGCTTGTTGTTTCTCTTGGGTCTACTACCGTTATTAATGTTAGTTTGCACTTCAATGAGCTTGTGATCCGAGTACGTAGTGTCTGAGACAGTAATGTCTCTGATTAGCTCATCATTGTTCGTGAATATCAGGTCCAGCGTGTTTTCGTTCCTAGTTGGTTCTGTAATCTGCTGACTGAGCGAGAATTTGTCACAGAATCTCAGTAGTTCTCTGACCTGTGATTGGTTATTTCCAGGTTGATTTCCTGCTCTGATGTTATTGTTTACTATTCTCCATTGTAAACTAGGTAGATTGAAGTCTCCAAGGAAGATAATATCTGGTACTGGTTTGCAAGGTTATGAAGGATATTCTCTATTTTGTGGATCTGCTCACTGTTGCATCTGGCGGTTTATATATTAAAATAATAATTAGATTTATATTTTCTACGTTGATTCCAAGTACCTCTACCACCTCATTAGTCGAGTTCAGAAGCTCTGTGCATGCCAATTCCTGTTTAATATACAGACCTACCCCAGCATTTGACCTAATTACTCTTGTCACATCTATATAGATTATAATTTGGGATCCAGATCTCACTATCCATATAGTCTTTTGTGTGGGTTTCTGTAAATGCTCCAAATATCGAGTTCAATTCTATTAGAACTTAACTTTATTTCTTGATTTTGATCTTAGGCCTAGTATGTTTGCAAATATGAATGATTTCCCATATTGCGTGTCACTTCTGATGGGCTTTGGTAGTTCTCCCCCCACTCTACCCAGGTCCAGGGTGTGTTGTTTTGGTAGTGTTTCGTCCAGTTTTGGTAGTAGTGCGGGTGTTGTGTGGTGTACCTGTGTGCTTGATGATGACTTGTATTACAGCCTTGTGGGTATCTCCCTTCCCCTCTGTATTCCTGGAGTGATTTTCTGCCTATTCCTCTCTCTTATATGTTCTACTGTTTCTGCCTTCCTCTAAAAAAATTCAAGTAGTATCATATTGATCTTCCCGTCTATAATGCTGTGTACCTCTCACGTGGAATTCCGGACATTGAAGATTTAATTTTTTTTGTCCCTAATTGAAAATTTACATAGTTTAGGATGGAAGTATCTGCACTCCGTTCCAAAACGGCATGTACCCCTCGCCAAACATGTTCATGCATTTTCGTGGATGCAGAAAAGTGCATTTTGCACCTAATTTCCCATATTTGCATATTCCTTGTGCATAGAATTTGCAAATATTTTCAGTTTTTACTTTTTTTCAGGATATTTATACTTGTACTCTGGTCTGAGCCATCTCCGTCTTTCGTCCCAATTCCTTTGTTTATGCACTCTTTCCCACTGTTGCTCTCATTGATTATATTACTTGACTCTGCAATATTGCTGTTGTTTTATGCCACAATGCCCTCTCCCTCCACACTACAGGTGTGGTTCTCTAAACTCCCTGTTCCTGAGTTTTGGTCGTTATCCAGTGTCGTTTTTCCACGGTTCGCATACATCACTGGCAGCTTTTCTGTGAATGTTGATCTGTGGGACTCAGGTATGGGAGTCATCACCTGGGTTATATTTCCCATATTAACCTGCCATTTTTGCAACCCCAGTATAATCCTTGGTGTTTGTGCATGCTGTTGATCATTCTGTAGAGAATTCTGCACCGTTCAGGTAAAATGTTGCGTTACAGATGCAACACTTGAATACAATACCTACAGTACGTATTGATGCCTACAATACGTCTTCCCAAAGTCTTCAAAACACTTGCCACACCTCCATTGTCTGATGTATTGTATTGTATTTGTGCTTTACTGTATGGCTCCCTTGTTGACTTTAGTAATTTCACTATTTATGATATAATATGTATATATTTATAATATTATATGTATACCGTATATTTGTAATATTATATGTATACCGTATATTTGTAATATATGTATACCGTATATTTGTAATATTATATGTATACCGTATATTTGTAATATTATATACGTTCATTTGTTCAAACTTTATAAGCAGGTCCTTTGTGACCATCTTTTCTACCATACCGTGTATGATGTACAGTTGACCATACTCTGTGTGATGTACAGTTGACCATACCCTGTATGATGTACAGTTGACCATACCGTGTGTGATGTACAGTTGACCATACTGTGTGTGATGTACAGTTGACCATACTGTGTGTGATGTACAGTTGACCATACTGTGTAATGTACAGTTGACCATACTGTGTGATGTACAGTTGACCATACTGTGTGTGATGTACAGTTGACCATACTGTGTGTGATGTACAGTTGACCATACTGTGTGATTTACAGTTGACCATACTCTGTGTGATGTACAGTTGACCATACACTGTATGATGTACAGGTGACCATACTGTCTGATGTACAGTTGACCATACTCTGTATGATGTACAGTTGACCATACTCTGTATGATGTACAGTTGACCATACTCTGTATGATGTACAGGTGACCATACTGTGTGATGTACAGTTGACCATACTCTGTATGATGTACAGTTGACCATACTGTGTGATGTACAGTTGACCATACTGTGTGATGTACAGTTGACCATACTGTGTGTGATGTACAGTTGACCATACTCTGTATGATGTACAGTTGACCATACTGTGTGATGTACAGTTGACCATACTCTGTATGATGTACAGTTGACCATACTCTGTGTAATGTACAGTTGACCATACTCTGTGTAATGTACAGTTGACCATACTGTGTGTAATGTACAGTTGACCATACTGTGTGTAATGTACAGTTGACCATACTGTGTGTAATGTACAGTTGACCATACTGTGTGTAATGTACAGTTGACCATACTGTGTGATGTACAGTTGACCATACTCTGTATGATGTACAGTTGACCATACTGTGTGATGTACAGTTGACCATACTGTGTGTGCTGTACAGTTGACCATACTGTGTGTGATGTACAGTTGACCATACTGTGTGTAATGTACAGTTGACCATACTGTGTGAT
Organism: Procambarus virginalis; assembly: GCA_020271785.1. Lineage (NCBI taxonomy): Eukaryota > Metazoa > Arthropoda > Malacostraca > Decapoda > Cambaridae > Procambarus > Procambarus virginalis. The sequence goes on along the minus strand of WNGS01166226.1, from coordinate 20,858,718 downwards.
GTACAGTTGACCATACTCTGTATGATGTACAGTTGACCATACTGTGTGATGTACAGTTGACCATACTGTGTGTGCTGTACAGTTGACCATACTGTGTGTGATGTACAGTTGACCATACTGTGTGTGATGTACAGTTGACCATACTGTGTGTGATGTACAGTTGACCATACTGTGTGTAATGTACAGTTGACCATACTGTGTGTAATGTACAGTTGACCATACTGTGTGTAATGTACAGTTGACCATACTGTGTGTAATGTACAGTTGACCATACTGTGTGTAATGTACAGTTGACCATACTGTGTGTAATGTACAGTTGACCATACTGTGTGTAATGTACAGTTGACCATACTGTGTGTAATGTACAGTTGACCATACTGTGTGTAATGTACAGTTGACCATACTGTGTGTAATGTACAGTTGACCATACTGTGTGTAATGTACAGTTGACCATACTGTGTGTAATGTACAGTTGACCATACTGTGTGTAATGTACAGTTGACCATACTGTGTGTAATGTACAGTTGACCATACTGTGTGTAATGTACAGTTGACCATACTGTGTGTAATGTACAGTTGACCATACTGTGTGATGTACAGTTGACCATACTCTGTATGATGTACAGTTGACCATACTGTGTGATGTACAGTTGACCATACTGTGTGTGCTGTACAGTTGACCATACTGTGTGTGATGTACAGTTGACCATACTGTGTGTAATGTACAGTTGACCATACTGTGTGATGTACAGTTGACCATACTCTGTATGATGTACAGTTGACCATACTGTGTGATGTACAGTTGACCATACTGTGTGTGCTGTACAGTTGACCATACTGTGTGTGATGTACAGTTGACCATACTGTGTGTGATGTACAGTTGACCATACTGTGTGTGATGTACAGTTGACCATACTGTGTGTAATGTACAGTTGACCATACTGTGTGTAATGTACAGTTGACCATACTGTGTGTAATGTACAGTTGACCATACTGTGTGTAATGTACAGTTGACCATACTGTGTGTAATGTACAGTTGACCATACTGTGTGTAATGTACAGTTGACCATACTGTGTGTAATGTACAGTTGACCATACTGTGTGTAATGTACAGTTGACCATACTGTGTGTAATGTACAGTTGACCATACTCTGTGTAATGTACAGTTGACCATACTGTGTGTAATGTACAGTTGACCATACTCTGTGTAATGTACAGTTGACCATACTGTGTGTGATGTACAGTTGACCATACTGTGTGATGTACAGTTGACCATACTGTGTGTGATGTACAGTTGACCATACTGTGTGATGTACAGTTGACCATACTCTGTGTAATGTACAGTTGACCATACTCTGTATGATGTACAGTTGACCATACTGTGTGATGTACAGTTGACCATACT
>WNGS01166226.1:20830769-20855504 GCA_020271785.1 Procambarus virginalis | reverse complement strand
TTATGTGAGTGTGATACACATTGAATCATTTGTATATACTATTTGTATCTGCAGAATCGAGCTATTAGCTCTTCGACCCTGCTTTTCTAACAAATTTCATTTTTGCTCTATTATATCTACTACGTACACTTCTTTCTAACACGTGCGCGCGCCCGCACACAAACATCCCCAGGAAGCAGCCCGTAGCAGCTGTCTAACTCCCAGGTACCTATTTACTGCTAGATGAATAAGGGCATAATGGTGAAAGAAACTCTGGCCAATTGTTTCTGCCTCCACCGGGGATCGAACCCTTACCCTTATAACTACGTACCCCGTACCCCGAGCGCTGTCCACTCCGAGCGCTGTCCACGATGTCTGTCTGAGGTGTGGGGAGGGGAAGCACACGAGAGCACGAGCTCTGTGAAAAACACTATATATCTCGGGATATTCCAGTGATACAGGAACTAAACATAGTCAGATAACTCATGAAGTGCATCTCAACCTATTAAACAATATACCATAGTGATTGCCGTCCGACTTTGTGCTTTAACGAAATAACAAGTGAATTTTGTTGAGTTCACCTCGTGGTGCCAGAACCCAGCCCATAGGCCCACATCCTGTGTGGCCACCGTGTGTGTGTGTGTGTGTGTGCTTACTTGCGAATTTGGTTTCCAACAAGTGTAATAGGGGAATGTGGATCGAGAAATTAGTAATAGAGAAAGTGAATACTATTGCAAGTCGGAAATAAAGCAGAAAATCCCTTATTGTAATAAAGCGAATTAATATAGCAGTGTATAACCCAAGTAACTGGCAACTGAGGGCCTCCAGCCGCGGCCTGGGACAACAACGAGCCAACTATACAGCCTCTGGGACCTTCACCCTCGACCAGGCGATAAGTACTGACCATACAGTAGAACAAATAAACATACATATTGTTACAAATATACGGTATACATATAATATTATAAATATATAGATATATACAACAAAACAAGGCAAAATGGGAGTAAATAAACAAATCTGTGGCCAATGTAACAACTCCTTAAAGACGAAGGTAACGGGAATTGAATGTTATATCTGTAAGACTAGATTCCATTCGGCTTGTGCAGGAGTGAGTAACACTGCGGCACTGAGAGCTGGCCACTTGCTCTGGGTGTGTAAACATGACCAGCCAGCTTGGAATATCCTAAAAAACCTTCTAGATAACATGACGCATGATCGGAAAACATCATTCATTGGAAGCCTACCAGCCATCCAGAAGGAGTGGGAAAGAACAACAACAATTCTACTATACCAGGGGCGGAGGCTATAGTCAGGGATGAAACCGAGGCAGAAACTCAGGAAGTTGTAAACTCTGACTCAGTAGGCCCAGATGTAGATGACAGTAAACTAGAAAGTGTACCAGACAGCACTGACAGCTCGATAGGTACAGACACTACAACGGTTCCAGATAGAGCAATTCAGAACAGAAGGACAGACTTATGCAAATTTTATGCAAAGGGCATATGCAGACATAGATATGCTGGTAATAAGAAAGGATTAGAATGCAGTTACCAACATCCCAAAAAATGTTTAAATATGCTTAGGAAAGGTGAGTGTCGATTTGGATCAATATGTAGGTTTTTCCATCCTGACATGTGTCAAACCTCACTGGAAGACAGAAAATGCTATGACCTCAGCTGCCCACACTTTCACGTGAAAGGCACGGAACGCTACATAAAGAGTGGCAAGCAGGATAATGAATTGGGAGGAAACTCTATAAATTTTTTATACCAGACCGACAGAGAATTCAAAAGGAGGAGCATGGAGAGTGTATGGAACTGGATGCCAGATCCACTTGCATTCCAGAATTACAGGTACAATTACACACCGAAAGGGAACTACAACTACGACAGGCAACTGCCCTACAACAATCAGTACTGGTCAGAACAAACTTATTATGTCCACGCATAATGGGCTTGCCGAAAAAGTCTCCCAGTCAAACTATCACTAATAGAGTAACCTCATTCATCTTTGCCAACATACAAGGACTGAAAACAAGAACAAACAACAAAGTACAGTTCATAAATGGCCTCCTCACGGAGTCAAATGCAGTATTTGGAGCTTTCACAGAAACCCATGCAGGGGAATTGTTGGACAGTGAGATCTGGATTCCAGGATATAACCTATACAGGTGTGATAGGAAAATTAGGTCACATGGAGGAGTGGGTCTGTATATTAGGGAAGACCTTGTATGCTCGGAGCTCCTAAACGTTACAAATGAGGTGGTAGAGGTACTGGGATTAAAAATAGAGAAAATAAATTTAGTGATTATTCTAATATACAAACCGCCAGATGCAACGGCTGAGGAATTCACAGAACAGATAAACAAAATAGAGAATAGCCTTGATAATTTGGAGAACCCGATACCTGATATTATCTTCCTAGGTGACTTCAACTTGCCTAGTCTCAGGTGGAAAATAGCAAACAATAATATTATACCAGGAAATTTATCGGGACCTAACCAACCACAGATTAGAGAACTACTTAGATTCTGTGACAAATTTTCACTCAGTCAGCAGATATCGGAGCCAACGAGAAATGAAAATATTTTAGATTTGGTTTTTACGAACAATGAAGACATTATCAGAGACATTACGATATCAGATACCACATATTCAGATCACAAGCTCATTGAAGTGCAAACGACCATCAATACTCAGAATAGACCTAAAACGTTGATAAAGCGAGAGGGGCTATTCAGTAAATTCAATTTTAATAATAAAAGGATAGACTGGGAGATAATAAACAGGGAACTTACAAACATTCCATGGGAAACTGTTTTAAGTAATACAAGTCCTACAGAAGGAATAGAAAAACTGACTGCGGAAGCGTATCAAGTCTGTCTGAAACATGTTCCCTTGAGGAAAGCCAGAAAGAGATCTAACGTAGAAAGAGAACGCAGACGACAGTATAAACGCAGGAAAAAAATAACAGAACTGCTTATGCAGACACGAATTTCTTTATGCGGGATATTCAAACCCCTGTAAATATAACTGATATCAACACGAGCGCACTAAATTTTGAAAGAGAAATTGAAAACATGCCCATGCACTCGGCCCCAGGTCCTGACTCATGGAATTCAATATTTATAAAGAAATGCAAAGTGCCGGTAGCACAGGCACTCATTATAGTGTGGAGGAAGAGCTTGGACACGGGGGAGATACCAGATGCACTTAAAGTAGCAGACATAGCCCCTCTACACAAGGGAGGGAGCAAAGCATTGGCAAAGAATTATAGACCAGTTGCACTAACATCGCACATCATAAAAGTATTTGAGAGAGTGATTAGGAGTCAGGTCACCAATTTCATGGAGACCAATGACCTTCACAACCCAGGCCAACATGGATTTCGAGCGGGAAGATCGTGCCTCTCACAGCTACTTGAGCACTACGACAAAGTCACTGAGGCATTAGAAGAAAAGCAGAATGCTGATGTGATATACACGGACTTCGCAAAGGCTTTCGATAAATGTGACCATGGCGTGATAGCACACAAAATGAAGTCAATGGGAATAACCGGTAAAGTAGGACGCTGGATACTCAGTTTTCTGTCAAACAGGACTCAGCGAGTAACGGTCAACCATATAAAATCTAGTCCAAGTGCAGTTAAAAGCTCTGTACCTCAGGGTACAGTCCTTGCACCGCTGCTTTTCCTTATTCTCATATCAGATATAGACAAAAATACAAGTCACAGCTTCGTATCATCCTTTGCAGACGACACAAAAATCAGTATGAAAATTACCTCGGCTGAAGACATTGAAAAACTTCAAGCTGATATTAATAAAGTTTTCGACTGGGCATCAGAAAATAACATGATGTTTAACAGTGATAAATTCCAGGTACTCAGGTACGGTAAAAATGAGGACCTTAAACATAATACAGAGTACAAAACACAATCAAATGTTCCCATAGTAGGAAAACAGCATGTAAAGGATTTGGGAATAATAATGTCTGACGACCTAACGTTTAAGGAACATAACCAAGCAAATATTGCGACAGCCAGAAAAATGATAGGATGGATTACGAGAACTTTCAAATCCAGGGATCCCATCACAATGGTTGTACTCTTCAAGTCACTTGTGTTGTCCCGTCTTGAGTACTGCTCAGTACTCACTTCCCCCTTCAGAGCAGGAGAGATTGCTGAAATAGAGGGAATACAGAGAACATATACGGCACACATAGACGAGGTAAAGCACCTAAATTATTGGGATCGTCTCAAAGCTCTCCAAATGTACTCACTAGAAAGAAGACGAGAGAGATATCAAATAATATACACATGGAAGATACTGGAGGGCCAAGTACCAAATCTGCACAGTAAAATAACGACGTACTGGAGTGAACGATATGGAAGAAAATGCAGAATAGAACCAGTGAAGAGCAGAGGTGCCATAGGCACAATCAGAGAACACTGTATAAACATCAGAGGTCCGAGGTTGTTCAACGTCCTCCCAGCAAGCATAAGAAATATTGCCGGAACAACCGTGGACATCTTCAAAAGGAAACTAGATTTATTCCTCCAAGGAGTGCCGGACCAACCGGGCTGTGGTGGGTATGTGGGCCTGCGGGCCGCTCCAAGCAACCGCCTAGTGGACCAAACTCTCACAAGTCAAGCCTGGCCTCGGGCCGGGCTTGGGGAGTAGAAGAACTCCCAGAACCCCATCAACCAGGTATCAACCAGGTATCACTCAGCCGAGAGCCCCCCCCCAAAACACTCGTGTTTTTCTGATGGTTCTCGCCTCTGACCAGGCCCGGTCTCTAACCAGGCCCGGTCGGTTGATTGCTTTACCAGCCAGACTGTTGGTGTTTGCAGTTTGTGCAATCCGACGCCAGTCGGACAGTCCCAGCTGATCAGGAACCCGTCCTCAGACCAAATCCATTCCATCCAGCGGTCGACCCCGAAGACGCATTCATCAGTCTTAACATGCTGGTCATTCAAAATAGGAATGTTCTCAAATATAAATTAATATGGGTTATATATTAGCATAATCTGCATATTTAGACATAGGTTAGGTTAGGTATTTAGGTTTTGTTGACAATTATTTGTATTTTGTAGTACGTGGGTGAAGCATTTTCAGCGTTGTGGTTCGAACACATGTCGTCAGTGAAGCACTTGTTTGAAAAGTGTTCGAACGTCATCAGTTGTGTTGTGTGGAAACCGTTTTTCATTTATAAACAGCGGGGGGTTTGGCGGGTGGATGGAATGGACTTTAGCCTTTGTTTATGAGGACGGGCTGAGTCAGGAACATGGTGTTGGAAATTTCCAACACTTATCATCTATTATTATATTATAATAAATTACCATTACCTTACTAATTGCAGTAGTTCTTAACACCACTAACAGTAGTGTTAATATAATTTAATCTGAGCATATTGCTGATAATATGCCTCCTGATAATGTAAATCGAGAGTTATTTATTGAAATTATTTAGTAACAGTTTTTATTCTGTTACGAATGCTCTGGAGAAATATAAATAACATCTCCATTTCTCGCTATAGATCATTTATCGAGAATATTATAATTATTAAATCCCTATAATTCCAACCCAGTTCATATTATCGCATTTCATCCATAATTGCGCGGAAAAGAATAATTCGTGTTTAATAATTTCCGTGGTGAATGCGAGAGCGGGCAGGAAGAAGGCAGCGACGCCATTACTCAACAAGGCTTGGTCACGAGGCAGCGTGGGTGAGGCACATGGCAGTTGCTGGGAATTCTTATCGACAAGAATTACGTTGAAACCCAGTTAATAAGTGAAGTTTACTTGCCTATGTGTTCTCTAGTGCCTCGTCAGTTAATAACGCATCAACAATTAGAACCAGGACTCGTAATTAAGTGTGCACAGCAGTGAACATTGAGACTGGCAGACGCGAATTTCGGCAGACCTCAGTACTCTGTTACGCTCACATAAGTATTTCCCTAGTTTTGGTGCATCAAAGTAGGTAGTACATTTGTGAGTAGTTTGTCGTCAGGAAGAATGAACATCAAAAATAACATGTTAGTAATGTTTATCACTCATCTCAGTTTCATGAATATCTGAACATAATTTGTAGCCTAGGCAATCGCTACTTTACATTCCTTTGCTTACAGCATGTATTTGAGGTGCCAGCAAGATTCTCATCAATCGTGTTATTTACCTCGAGTTCTTTCTCTATGGGGATTCCGTGACCACGAGGACGAATGATGAACTGGCATTAGAAATCGTCTTACAGCTAAGACACATTTTTCGTACAAATTTATTCAATTTGATTATTGATTCTATATAATTCATACAATTTTCTATTGAATAATTATTACCAGATTTGGTAATTAATGTTATGCTCTAACTGTGCTCAATATTTATGCTCAGTCATTAATGATGATTAATGATCATAATGATTATAATTTGATTACCATATATTTGAATATATTGTAGTTAGATTTACCATGTTATTAATACCACAATGAACTAGTGACGAACCACACTGGTTCCTAGATACATATGAACTTCTAGAAATAACCCCCCAATGTTGTTATTTGAGGCTTTGGCTTTAATTAATAATTACAGTCTTCATTTATTTCAAATGATTATTCATTAAATGAGTTTCCATAGACACTGGTTCTCTAGTGTCGTTCAAATGATCACTTTTATTTGTTTTCCCTCTTTTCTCAAAAGTGGGTGGTCCTTCGAGTTATTTCAATACAATAATTAAATAATTTTAATTTCTGAATTCAAGCCCCAGATAACCAACACATGGTGTCCGATTCTCTCGTTAACACGATGAAACTCTTGGCGTTTTCCATTTCATTTGGTGAGAGAATATTAATAAAATATTGGCCCTTTTGTGCAAATAGTGATGGTTTTGTTTAACTAGATTAAGCACTTCACCGGAGTGTTTGATCACACTTCACCGGAGTGCTTGATCACACTTCACTGGAGTGCTTGATCACACTTCACCGGAGTGCTTGATCACACTTCACCGGAGTGCTTGATCACACTTCACCGGAGTGTTTGATCACACTTCACCGGAGTGCTTGATCACACTTCACCGGAGTGTTTGATCACACTTCACCGGAGTGCTTGATCACACTTCACCGGAGTGTTTGATCACACTTCACCGGAGTGCTTGATCACACTTCACCGGAGTGTTTGATCACACTTCACCGGAGTGCTTGATCACACTTCACCGGAGTGCTTGATCACACTTCACCGGAGTGCTTGATCACACTTCACCGGAGTGCTTGATCACACTTCACCGGAGTGCTTGATCACACTTCACCGGAGTGCTTGATCACACTTCACCGGAGTGCTTGATCACACTTCACCGGAGTGCTTGATCACACTTCACCGGAGTGCTTGATCACACTTCACCGGAGTGCTTGATCACACTTCACCGGAGTGCTTGATCACACTTCACCGGAGTGCTTGATCACACTTCACCGGAGTGCTTGATCACACTTCACCGGAGTGCTTGATCACACTTCACCGGAGTGCTTGATCACACTTCACCGGAGTGCTTGATCACACTTCACCGGAGTGCTTGATCACACTTCACCGGAGTGCTTGATCACACTTCACCGGAGTGCTTGATCACACTTCACCGGAGTGCTTGATCACACTTCACCGGAGTGCTTGATCACACTTCACCGGAGTGCTTGATCACACTTCACCGGAGTGCTTGATCACACTTCACCGGAGTGCTTGATCACACTTCACCGGAGTGCTTGATCACACTTCACCGGAGTGCTTGATCACACTTCACCGGAGTGCTTGATCACACTTCACCGGAGTGCTTGATCACACTTCACCGGAGTGCTTGATCACACTTCACCGGAGTGCTTGATCACACTTCACCGGAGTGCTTGATCACACTTCACCGGAGTGCTTGATCACACTTCACCGGAGTGCTTGATCACACTTCACCGGAGTGCTTGATCACACTTCACCGGAGTGCTTGATCACACTTCACCGGAGTGCTTGATCACACTTCACCGGAGTGCTTGATCACACTTCACCGGAGTGCTTGATCACACTTCACCGGAGTGCTTGATCACACTTCACCGGAGTGCTTGATCACACTTCACCGGAGTGCTTGATCACACTTCACCGGAGTGCTTGATCACACTTCACCGGAGTGCTTGATCACACTTCACCGGAGTGCTTGATCACACTTCACCGGAGTGCTTGATCACACTTCACCGGAGTGCTTGATCACACTTCACCGGAGTGCTTGATCACACTTCACCGGAGTGCTTGATCACACTTCACCGGAGTGCTTGATCACACTTCACCGGAGTGCTTGATCACACTTCACTGGAGTACTTGATCACTATGCATAATTTTGCATAGTCCACGAACCTCACGTTCTCGAAAACAGTGATGAGTTCACGATGCAGATTTTGAATCAATATTTTCAATATGTTGATTACAACAGGTTTATATAATTTAGGCGTTTCTAGTAGTTTAGGCTCAAGGTGTGCTGGGTGGGAGTTCTGTCTGCACGTTCGTATCGCCAGAGTATCTCCACGAGTATAAGAAATATTGCCGGACCAACCGGGCTGTGGTGGGTATGTGGGCCTGCGGGCCGCTCCAAGGAACAGCCTGGTGGACCAAACTCACAATTCGAGCCTGGCCTCGGGTCGGGCTTGGGGAGTAGAACAACTCCCAGAACTCCGTCAAGCAGGTGGCTCAGTGTTCCTTAAGGTGACCACACTGGGAAGGAGACGCAACAAGACTGGCTCTGCCTTCATTTACCTGTTGACTAAATAAATCTCAGAAACTAATGGTAAAATTATATTTAATTATAATGCACACACCCAGAAAGCAGCCCGTAGCAGCTGTTGAACTCCCAGGTTCCTATTTACTGTTAAGTGAACAGGTCCATCAGGGTGAAAGAAACTCTGCCCATTGTTCATCCCCGGCGCCGGGAATCGAACCCGGGCCACAGGATTAAGAGTCCCGCGCGTTGTTCACTCAGCTACCAGCGCCGTGTGTGTGTGTGTGTGTGTGTGTGTGTGTGTGTGTGTGTGTGTGTGTGTGTGTGTATTCACCTAGTTGTGCTTGCGGGGGTTGAGCTCTGCTCTTCCGGCCCGCCTCTCAACTGTCAATCAACTATTTCTACTAAAACTATTTTTTTCCCACTCTACACACACGCCCCAGGAAGCTGCCTGTGACAGCTTACTAACTCCCAGGTACCTATTTACTGCTAGGTAACAGGGGCATAGGGTGAAAGAAACTCTGTCCATCGTTTCTCGCCGGCGCCCGGGATCGAACCGGGGACCACAGGATCACGTGTCCAGTGAGCTTTCCGCTCGGCCGCCGGCTCCCCTGTGTGTGTGTGTGTGTGTGTGTGTGTGTGTGTGTGTGTGTGTGTGTGTGTGTGTGTGTGTGTGCGTGTGTGTGTAGGTAGGTTTCTTGTGACTGTGGTGACAGCGTCCGCCGCCAGATGCCTCCACCAGGGGTGGTGTGGGTACTCACTTAGGTTTTAAACGGCGATTATTTGGGTCGAACCTGGCCTCAGGCTGGGCTCGGGGAGTAGAAAAACTCGTGAAACCCTCCCCAGGTACGTCTCCAGGTATTTACTCGTGCCTGATCATACCTTAACCAAACGAATTTAGGTAAACAATGGTTATATTTGCTCATTTTAGAGTATTACCATGATATGTGTAATGACTTACCCTGGTAAAGCCATTACAGATCCCTTCCTGGGGGCTGGCCGACATGATGCGGCTGATATGTGTTGCCCAAACACTGTGGTCTGGGAAGGCTTGGCTTGGGGCTAATGTACACGAGGCCTGGTCCATGTGGCGCTCTCATACACCATGTGGCTCTCTGATACACCATGTGGCGATCTCATACACCATGTGGCGATCTCATACACCATGTGGCTCTCTCATGCACCATGTATCTCTCATACACCATGTGGCGATCTCATACACCATGTGGCGATCTCATACACCATGTGGCGATCTCATACACCATGTGGCGATCTCATACACCATGTGGCTCTCTCATACACCATGTGGCTCTCTCATACACCATGTGGCTCTCTCATACACCATGTGGCTCTCTCATACACCATGTGGCTCTCTCATACACCATGTGGCTCTCTCATACACCATGTGGCTCTCTCATACACCATGTGGCTCTCTCATACACCATGTGGCTCTCTCATACACCGTGTGGCTCTCTCATACACCGTGTGGCTCTCTCATACACCGTGTGGCTCTCTCATACACCATGTGGCTCTCTCATACACCATGTGGCTCTCTCATACACCATGTGGCTCTCTCATACACCATGTGGCTCTCTCATACACCATGTGGCTCTCTCATACACCATGTAGCTCTCTGATACACTATGTGGCTCTCTCATACACCATGTGGCTCTCTCATACACCATGTGGCTCTCTGATACACCATGTGGCTCTCTCATACACCATGTGGCTCTCTCATACACCATGTGGCTCTCTCATACACCATGTGGCTCTCTGATACACCATGTGGCTCTCTCATACACCATGTGGCTCTCTGATACACCATGTGGCTCTCTCATACACCATGTGGGTCTCTCATACACCATGTGGCTCTCTCATACACCATGTGGCTCTCTCATACGCCATGTGGCTCTCTCATACGCCATGTGGCTCTCTCATACGCCATGTGGCTTTCTCATACGCCATGTGGCTCTCTCATACGCCGTGTGGCTCTCTCATACGCCGTGTGGCTCTCTCATACGCCGTGTGGCTCTCTCATACACCATGTGGCTCTCTCATACACCATGTGGCTCTCTCATACAACATGTGGCTCTCTCATACGCCATGTGGCTCTCTCATACCATGTGGCTCTCATACGCCATGTGGCTCTCTCATACACCATGTGGCTCTCTCATACGCCATGTGGCTCTCTCATACACCATGTGGCTCTCTCATACACCATGTGGCTCTCTCATACGCCATGTGGCTCTCTCATACGCCATGTGGCTCTCATACGCCATGTGGCTCTCTCATACGCCATGTGGCTCTCTCATACACCATGTGGCTCTCTCATACGCCATGTGGCTCTCTCATACGCCATGTGGCTCTCTCATACACCATGTGGCTCTCTCATACGCCATGTGGCTCTCTCATACACCATGTGGCTCTCTCATACACCATGTAGCTCTCTCATACGCCATGTGGCTCTCTCATAACACCATGTGGCTCTCTCATACACCATGTGGCTCTCTCATACACCATGTGGCTCTTTGCTCTATACCAGACCATTATAGGTTTACTATAGTTAAGACGTGATGTACTGTACTCTATCTTGAGGTTATCTTGAGATGATTTCGGGGCTTAGCGTCCCGCGGCCCGGTCCTCGACCAGGCCTTNACCCCAGATCTTGCCAAGACTACTATGTTCATTTACTGTTTGACACCACTCAAACCATCTTGCCTCTATTACCTCTCTAGAAACTCAGTCTTGCTTCAGACATCACCGCTCTTAGCAGAGATCTTCCTTCTGGTGTGGGTTTCTCTTTGGATGTTTCTAAAGATGTTGACTTTATCGTTTTGCTCTTTAACTTCATTACTGTACAACCAATAGTTATTTCGTTTGTTTCCTGGGATAATGCTTGGAATAACTTTGCAGCAGCTGCAATGGCTTCCTACAGAGTGGTCTTGTAAATGTTCAAATCCTCAGGTGGAATGTTGTTGCATCGCATTTTTCAAGTTCCTCTTGGTATATATTTCAGTTGGTCTTTTTTAAATTTTACCTGGGCTGTGCAGGTGCACCTGGGTTGTGCAGGTGGTGTAGGAGGTCGTTCTATGTTTAATGTAAGATCAAGGGAACCCCCTTGAATGTGAGTTGAGTTCCCCAGTGTTAAGAAGTGTAATGTCAGGTACTTCTCGCAGAGCTGCAGCTAAATGGCGCCCATCTGCATTGGCTGGCCCAGTCGCAGATGGGGACTTCAATTCAATTAGGTCTTGATTCATCATCAAGACCTAACTCTTGATGATGAGCATTAAAATTCCCAGCAATAATTACATTTTCGTGCGTGGCCGAGACAAGCACTGCCTCTGCTTCTAGTTTACGTCTAGGGGGCTTGTAGACGTTGTATATGAGGAGCTCAATATTAGCCATATTCACTGTTACTGCTAATACCTCTACTCCATCCCCACATGACACTGGGTCTATTTTCTTGCTGGGTATGGTGTTCCTGACTAGGGTCATTAACCCTCTTTGTCTCCCCTGTTCATACTGTATAACATAGTGCTGATATCCAGCTAATCTGAAGGATTTCGTGGCTGGGAAAATTATTTATTATTATTAACATCTTTATTGACAAAACTAATCACAATTTTGCCTAATCTGAGAATTTTGATAAAGCCTTATTAAAGTGAGGATAATGCTGGTATTCACTGTCACGCAGGACAGAGGGTCATACATAAGTCAATAGGTCTAAACTGTAGGCTGAAGCACATATATCATGGTTACAATCAATGTGTTAATGTATGGATATGTGAAAACAACTCTCTCATGTGCACTGCCACACAAGGGCAGGGATGGGTTCATAAGTGATGCAGCTTAGAAGTAATATAAGTAAAAATGTTCTTCATTCTTTAAAATGGACAAGCAAATTTTGAATAAATTGTTAAGATGTCGCCCAGAACACCTGAGTCAATAAAATAGTTACACAGTTGGTGGTACAAGAGGCCAGGAGGTCTAAGTCCTTTACGGTTTCACATTCAACAATATAGTGTTCTAGTGAATGCATTAAAGGTTTATCACAGAGTTTACAATCTGAGTATTCTGGTAGTGGCTCAGCCTCACTAACCTGCCAGATGTGTGTATAGCCAAGGCGAATTCGCGCAATGACTACATCACATTGCCTGGTCCGGTTACTGTGCTGACCATACAAATACCTATCATTACAAAACTTGTCATAACTTTTAATACTGCAGCTTTCAGGTCTCTGGGCATTTCTTAGTTCTTCTAAATCTGGATTAATTTCTTTAATTTGTATCTTTATAATAATTGCATTAGATAGTCCAAAGTCATAATCAATGTTTTCTTTCCTGCAAGCCTCATTGGCCAATCGATCTACGAAGTCATGTTTTCCAACTCCAACATGGGATGGGATCCACACAAATTTTATACAAGAGTTATTATCAATGGCAAAAATTCCATTCCATTTAATATTACAAGCTACTTCAGACATACATTGTGATGGGTTATTTAAGGACTGCAGAGCACTTTTAGAGTCACAGAAAATAACTCCACCACCATTGAGCTTAAGGTATTCAGTGGCTAGATAAATGCCCAATAGCTCGGTCTGTGTCGTGTTAGCCAGTTGTTCAATCTCTGTGTACTAGACAGGGAGCCGGTCGGCCGAGCGAGGGAGCCGGTCGGCCGAGCGGACAGCACGCTGGACTTGTGATCCTGTGGTCCTGGGTTCGATCCCAGGCGCCGGCGAGAAACAATGGGCAGAGTTTCTTTCACCCTATGTCCCTGTTACCTAGCAGTAAAATAGGTACCTGGGTGTTAGTCAGCTGTCACGGGCTGCTTCCTGGGGGTGGAGGCCTGGTCGAGGACCGGGCCGCGGGGACACTAAAGCCCCGAAATCATCTCAAGATAACCTCAAGAATCTCAAGAAATGATCATTTCATTCCCTTTATACACTGCACATGCACAACCTGTTCTACCAGTGCCTAACTGCACAGAGCCATCAGTAAAGGCATAGGATTCAGTCGGTTTGAGAATTTGAAGATGACTGTCAATAGCTTCTAATATTATACATCTCAAAATGTCCGTGTTATACATTTGTTTTACACTGATGGGGGTATAATGCAGAGAGACCTCCACATCTTTCCAAGGGGGAATATAGTGAACAGTTTTATCAGGGTTAAGAGACACATTCAGTTTCTGAAGATTATAGGCACAACAACTGAGCCACGCACTGTAGGGAGCTTTTTGCGGTGGATTGAGAGAACAGTCAGAATTGTTTAGAATGGATCTCAATTTAATTTGAATAGAGCTGAGGGGACCATTATTTTTCAATGTTTTGGCGCAAAACATAGTAATAGTTCTTTCGTAAATGGAAGGTAAGTTTAGTTCTTTTCTCATGTTAACAATTCTGACAGTTCTAGGACAACCCAGGATGATACGCATGGCATCATTATGTACTACATCTAGGCCTTGTAATTGTTTAGGAGAAAAATTAAGAAGATGCAGGGCATAATAATCAACAACAGATCGTATAAAGGCAATATAAAAACTACGGGCATATTTTATGTTAATGCCAAATCCTTTGCCAACAAGAGTTTTGAGAGGTTTAAGACGCTTAACTAGTTTTTTGCGCAGGTTGCTGACGAGATTTGTATCATTAACCTCGACTCCAAGATATTTATAAGACTCACAGGATATTTATAAGACTCACAAGTCTCCACGGGCACTCCATTAATAGTATAGTTAACATGAAGAGAATGGGGAATAAGAACCCTTGTTTTATCAACAGAGATTATGAGGCCACATTCTACTACTTTCTTGGAGAATGCATCAAGTAACACTTGTAGCCTTGGTTTACTGTGTGCCATAATACAAATATCATCGGCATAACATACAACAGTTTCCGTAGGTTGTACAGGTATGTCATGGATAAGTTTGTGCATAAGTATATTGAAGAGCTTAGGGCTTAGGACACCACCTTGAGGTGTGCCTAGTTCGAATGCATCTGTTCTTGTACTTTAACTCCTTTAAATAGGACACTAGCACGCCTGTTGGATAGGTAGCTCTTTATCCAACTCAGAAGATTACCTTAGTGGGTGGTTAGGGACATTATTCAGTAAGCTCAAGGTGGGCTGGGAAGAGTTTATTCCAGAACGATTATATCTGCTTTCGTGCTGATTACAGCCTCCTGAAGAGTGTGGTTTTTATTTCCAAGACCTTGTATGGTCCACTGCAGTATTCATAATGGCCAGACGACGGTTTCGGTTGGTGTTGCCTGTTCTAGTAGAACTCCTCTTCGGAATCGTCGTCTATGTTCTCCACCTCGCAAGTCGTGTCGCTGCAAATCGGACTGCACTGATTGCTCATGGTCATCCCCGGCATTGTTGGAATTTGTGCATCCCTGTTGTCCATCACTTTACTATTGGTACTGCTTCACATCGGACTGCATTGATTGCGCGTGGCCGTTTCTTGTGTTGATGGAACCTGTGTATCTCTGCTGTTAATACTTCTTTACTGGTGTTGCTGTATATCAGACTGCATTGGCTGTTGGTGCCTGTCTCTTGTGTTGTAAGATTCTCTTGATCTTTAGTGGACACTGCTTCTTGAAGTTGCTTTTGTGAATGTTGATGTTCTGGTGTCTTGACTACCCTGCTGTTGTTGGTAGTCTGTATGTCCATGTTGCGTTGTTTGTCCTCGTGTGCTCCGTCTTGTCTCAGACTATTTTTTGTGTAACTGTGGTCTGCTGCACGATCTTGTCCATTATCACACAAATGATTTCTTGAGTCTGTTGTTGCGAGGCGTTTTGCGTCATCTGTTGGCAACTGATAATGGTCTCTGCCATGATCTTCACGATGTTTTCCAGCTGGACTAAGGTAAAACTGTAAATTTGTTGTGTTGATTCCGAAAAGTGATTGCCTTTTTATTTTTTATTTTGTTGTATTTCTACAGTATTTTGTGTATTTTCTGACTTGGGGTTAATAGATTCGGGAAATTTTGTTCTGTGAGAGTGGATGTCTGTTGTGGCTGTGGACGAGTGTTCCAGACATTGGTGTTAGTGTATGAAGTGCTGGTCTGTGTGTTTATCCTGGCCTGGGCTGTCTGCACCTTTTCTCTCCGTGCAGATCAGGTCTCATCACTCCAGGCATGATGATGCCTCCACAAGGTAGACATTTGGACAAAGCACGACTCGTGTGCGTCTTCTGAAGGGTCCAGCTTTTCTAAGCATGCAGGTTTCCCTTGCAGGACTCTTACTTTTTCTAAGTAATTTGCAGTCTGTTGGTCTCGTGGTGTCATTATAATTTCTTCTTTCAGGTTGACTGTGATGGAAATGTTGAGCTCTGGTTGTTCCTTTTCCATTGCCGTTGCTACTCCAAATGCTGTAGGAAAGTGGACTGTCTGAAGTATCTTGAAATGTGCAGAGTCTGGCGATGTCTGGTGTGAGACTGGTGGTGTCCTCTCCTGTCTCGTACTGTTGTCCTTTGGCTGGGCTGTGGAGAGAGGTACAGTGTCTGACACTGGCTGGTGTGTGACTGATGCTGTCCCCTCTAGGTCCATTATATCTGGTGTCTTGCTGGTAGAAGCACTTGGTGAATCCTCGATAGCATTTTTTCTTCGGTGCCTGCTGCACCTGGGTCCAATGTCCCTCCTCGTTGTTTGAAATCTGCTTCCATTGCCTCTTTCTCTTTACTTCCCCATGACGTCTGCACGTAGTTGAGGGCCGATTCACTGCCGTACCTAATGCCTGAGATACTCCTAGGCCTGGAGAAATTCAGGCTATTGGACGCGGCTGCTCGCAGCCTGACTTAGAATCACAGCCTGGTTGATCAGGTATCCTTTGGAGGTGTTTTATCAAGTTCTCTCTTAACACTGTGAGGGGTCGGCCAGTTATGTCCCTTATGTGTAGTGGAAGCGTGTTGAACAGTCTCGGGCCTCTGATGTTGATAGTTCTCTCTTGAACACTGTGAGGGGTCGGCCAGTTATGTCCCTTATGTGTAGTGGAAGCGTGTTGAACAGTCTCGGGCCTCTGATGTTGATAGTTCTCTCTCAGAGTACCTGTTGCACCTCTGCTCTTCAATGGGGGTCTTCTGCACATCCTGCCATGCCTTCTGGTCTCATGTGTGTTATTTCTGTGTGCGGATTTGGGACCAGCCCCTCTAATATTGTCCATGTGTAAATTATGTATCTCTCCCGCCTGCGCTCAAGAGAATACAGATTTAGGCATTTAGTTGGTCCCAATAGTTTAGATGTTTTACTGAGTGGATTCTAGCAGTAAGGATCTCTGCACGCTCTCCAGGTCAGCAATTTCTCCAGCTTTGAAAGGGGCTGTCATTGTGCAGCAGTACTCCACTCTAGCGAGCACTAGCGTCTTGAAAAGTATCATCATCGGTATAGCATCTTTAGTTAGAAAGATTCTTGTTATCCAACCTGTCAGTTTTTTTGCAGTTGTGACGGCTACTTTATTGTGTTCTTTAAAGGTAAGGTCTTCCGACATGAGTACACCCAGATCCTTTACATTGTCATTTCGTTCAATGTTATGATTTGACTGAGTTTTGTACGTGGTTTCTGTTTTATATTTAAATTTTTTTCCGTAGCGCATGAGCTGGAACTTATCTTCGTTAAACACCATATTTTCTGTAATACTGAACTAAAACACCGAATCAGCACTCTGAGGGAACACAGCATCACTATGAAAGAACGTAGCATCATTCTGGAGCAACGTAACATCACCCTGAAGCTACGGGCTCACCATAGCCTGTGCTACTTGGAACTGTTTGTTCCAAGTAGAGAATCTTTAACAACAACAACAACAACACCTTGAAGGAACGCAACGTTCTACCGTGTTCAAAAAGCATTCACTTTTCGATCTACAAGTTCTTGATTTCTGAGAATTTCTTCATCTGTTCTAATATCCCCGACTACTTCTCAACCAAGCTCTTGGCTCCTGGAAGGGTTTAAATTTGGTTCAAGACAATCACCTAAGAGCTTTGACGACTACAGCCAGTTATAAACTAGCTCTTGGCTCCTGAGAGTCGTGATATTCAGTTAAAATTAAGCCTTTTGGCTCCATAGAGCCCCTATAAAGAGCAAGCTCTATCATCCCAGACAGCTCTGCTCCTGCCAGAAAACTTAAAAACGCGTCTTGATTGCTCAACGCGAGTAATAGATATGCAAATATGATGTAAATTAGCCAGTTATTACTGCCTTTTCTGTAGAGCTGACCTGCTCCCTGCTCGTATGTCTGACTGGCGTCGCTTTATAAGTAGCTGTGCTGCTGAAAATATGATTAATTTTATCTCAATAGATCAAAGTACGTGTTGTGGAAGTGAATGTGTTATTGCCAGGTGGAAATGTCAGCACTGTGGAGCAGTGCCCGACAGACCACTGGAACATTATCTAACACAGTGCACAGTTACAACCACAACAGACCACTGGAATATTATCTAAGACAGTGCACAGTTACAACCACAACCGACCACTGGAATATTATCTAACACAGTGCACAGTTACAACCACAACAAACCACTGGAACATTATCTAACACAGTGCACAGTTACAACCACAACAGACCACTGGAACATTATCTGACACAGTGCAGTTACAAAACCATTAAGAGTTTAACTAAGATTCAACAGAACAGAAGTTGTTTAACACGTGGGACAATATTCTTACTGAAGCGACCATACGAGTCATAAATACTCATACTCCGCCCAAGTAAAACAGAAACAAGCAACACTTAGTGGGCCAGCCAGAGGCTTAGGGCCCGCCCAGTGGGCCCGCCCAGTGGGCCAGCTAGAGGCTTAGGGCCCGCCCAGTGGGCCAGCCAGAGGCTTAGGGCCCGCCCAGTGGGCCAGCCAGAGGCTTAGGGCCCGCCCAGTGGGCCAGCTAGAGGCTTAGGGCCCGCCCAGTGGGCCAGCCAGAGGCTTAGGGCCCGCCCAGTGGGCCAGCCAGAGGCTTAGGGCCCGCCCAGTGGGCCAGCCAGAGGCTTAGGGCCCGCCCAGTGGGCCAGCCAGAGGCTTAGGGCCCGCCCAGTGGGCCAGCCAGAGGCTTAGGGCCCGCCCAGTGGGCCAGCCAGAGGCTTAGGGCCCGCCCAGTGGGCCAGCCAGAGGGTGGGCGAGCCAGAGGCTTAGGGCCCGCGCAATGGGCCAGCCAGAGGCTTAGGGCCCGCCCATGGGCGAGCCAGAGGCTTAGGGCCCGCCCAGTGGGCCAGCCAGAGGCTTAGGGCCCGCCCAGTGGGCCAGCCAGAGGCTTAGGGCCCGCCCAGTGGGCCAGCCAGAGGCTTAGGGCCCGCCAATGGGCCAGTCAGAGGCTTAGGGCCCGCCCAGTGGGCCAGCCAGAGGCTTAGGGCCCGCCCAGTGGGCCAGCCAGAGGCTTAGGGCCCGCCCAGTGGGCCAGCCAGAGGCTTAGGGCCCGCCCAGTGGGCCAGCCAGAGGCTTAGGGCCCGCCCAGTGGGCCAGCCAGAGGCTTAGGGCCCGCCAGTGGGCCAGCCAGAGGCTTAGGGCCCGCCCAGTGGGCCAGCCAGAGGCTTAGGGCCCGCCCAGTGGGCCAGCCAGAGGCTTAGGGCCCGCCCAGTGGGCCAGCCAGAGGCTTAGGGCCGCCCAGTGGGCCAGCCAGAGGCTTAGGGCCCGCCCAGTGGGCCAGCCAGAGGCTTAGGGCCCGCCCAGTGGGCCAGCCAGAGGCTTAGGGCCTGCCCAGTGGGCCAGCCAGAGGCTTAGGGCCCGCCCAGTGGGCCAGCCAGAGGCTTAGGGCCCGCCCAGTGGGCCAGCCAGAGGCTTAGGGCCCGCCCAGTGGGCCAGCCAGAGGCTTAGGGCCCGCCCAGTGGGCCAGCCAGAGGCTTAGGGCCCGCCCAGTGGGCCAGCCAGAGGCTTAGGGCCCGCCCAGTGGGCCAGCCAGAGGCTTAGGGCCCGCCCAATGGGCCAGCCAGAGGCTTAGGGCCCGCCCAGTGGGCCAGCCAGAGGCTTAGGGCCCGCCCAGTGGGCCAGCCAGAGGCTTAGGGCCCGCCCAGTGGGCCAGCCAGAGGCTTAGGGCCCGCCCAGTGGGCCAGCCAGAGGCTTAGGGCCTGCCCAGTGGGCCAGCCAGAGGCTTAGGGCCCGCCCAGTGGGCCAGCCAGAGGCTTAGGGCCCGCCCAGTGGGCCAGCCAGAGGCTTAGGGCCCGCCCAGTGGGCCAGCCAGAGGCTTAGGGCCCGCCCAGTGGGCCAGCCAGAGGCTTAGGGCCCGCCCAGTGGGCCAGCCAGAGGCTTAGGGCCCGCCCAGTGGGCCAGCCAGAGGCTTAGGGCCCGCCCAGTGGGCCAGCCAGAGGCTTAGGGCCCGCCCAGTGGGCCAGCCAGAGGCTTAGGGCCCGCCCAGTGGGCCAGCCAGAGGCTTAGGGCCCGCCCAGTGGGCCAGCCAGAGGCTTAGGGCCCGCCCAGTGGGCCAGCCAGAGGCTTAGGGCCCGCCCAGTGGGCCAGCCAGAGGCTTAGGACCCGCCCAGTGGGCCAGCCAGAGGCTTAGGGCCGCCCAGTGGGCCAGCCAGAGGCTTAGGGCCCGCCCAGTGGGCCAGCCAGAGGCTTAGGGACCGCCCAGTGGGCCAGCNCAGAGGCTTAGCGCCCGCGCAGTGGGCCAGCCAGAGGCTTAGGGCCCGCCCAGTGGGCCAGCCAGAGGCTTAGGGCCCGCCCAGTGGGCCAGCCAGAGGCTTAGGGCCCGCCCAGTGGGCCAGCCAGAGGCTTAGGGCCCGCCCAGTGGGCCAGCCAGAGGCTTAGGGCCCGCCCAGTGGGCCAGCCAGAGGCTTAGGACCCGCCCAGTGGGCCAGCCAAAGGCTTAGGGCCCGCCCAGTGGGCCAGCCAGAGGCTTAGGGCCCGCCCAGTGGGCCAGCCAGAGGCTTAGGGCCCGCCCAGTGGGCCAGCCAGAGGCTTAGGGCCCGCCCAGTGGGCCAGCCAGAGGCTTAGGGCCCGCCCAGTGGGCCAGCCAGAGGCTTAGGGCCCGCCCAGTGGGCCAGCCAGAGGCTTAGGGCCCGCACAGTGGGCCAGCCAGAGGCTTAGGGCCTGCCCAGTGGGCCAGCCAGAGGCTTAGGACTCGCCCAGTGGGCCAGCCAGAGGCTTAGGGCCCGCCCAGTGGGCCAGCCAGAGGCTTAGCGCCCGCGCAGTGGGCCAGCCAGAGGCTTAGGGCCCGCCCAGTGGGCCAGCCAGAGGCTTAGGACTCGCCCAGTGGGCCAGCCAGAGGCTTAGGGCCCGCCCAGTGGGCCAGCCAGAGGCTTAGGGCACGCCCAGTGGGCCAGCCAGAGGCTTAGCGCCCGCGCAGTGGGCCAGCCAGAGGCTTAGGGCCCGCCCAGTGGGCCAGCCAGAGGCTTAGGACTCGCCCAGTGGGCCAGCCAGAGGCTTAGGGCCCGCCCAGTGGGCCAGCCAGAGGCTTAGGGCCCGCCAGTGGGCCAGCCAGAGGCTTAAGGCGGTACTTATCGTACCTCCTTATTATAAGAGGTACTTATCGATGCTGTCCAAAATAATTAGGAGAGCCTAAATACACTACTATGAAAGTAAATTCCGTCAAATTAAGGGCATCGTGAAGAAAACATGGAGCACTATTTCCCAAATATTAGGAGCAAGGAAGATCTTGAATAAGAAACCAATGTCCTAACCAATGAAGATGGTGTGCTTCCAGCCTCTGACACTCTTATTAAGTTTAATTGTTTCTTCTGATCCATTGGCACATCCCTGGCTGATGCTATCCCATCCTCCCTCACTAATGTTAAGGACAACCTTAATGGTAACTATCCAGAGTCTCTGTACCTAACTCCCGCTAATTCTTCTGAAGTTAATGAGATAATTCTTTCTCTTAAAACAATTCTTTTGCTGAGAGTCCAACTCTAATTTATAAAAGAATGTCTCCAGATTTCTAGCTCCTGCCATTGCATTGTTCTACAACAAGTCACTTGAACTCCAAACCGATCCGGATATTTAAAAAAAAAGTGTGAGTAACCCCAGTCCACAAATGTGGTGATCTCACTGATATCAATAATTTCAGACCTTTATTAATCCTGCCAACCTTGTCATAACTATTTGAAAAGCAGCTATACTCTTATCTAGCTAGACACAATATACTTAGCTCTTGCCAATATGGCTTCAGAACCAATAAAGCACCAATGAAGCACTGAGTATGATTAACTTGATACATGCAGCTCTTGATAAAAATGAGTTCCCTGTTGGGATATTTGTGGACCAACGTAAACCTTTTGACACTGTCAACCACCAAAACCTTCTTCTTAAATTACATCATTTTGGAGTTAGAGGTCACTCCCTCCAATTCCTCCAGTCTTACCTGTCAACCACAGGTAAGACTGTGGTTGACAGTCTTGCCCTGCTGGCCAAGGTTTCTTAACACCAAATGCCTCTGTTCACCTAGCAGTACAAGGTACCCAGGAGCTAGGCAACTGTTGTGGGCTGCATCCTGGAAAAGGTCAGGCGTTGATCACAGAAGCTCAATAAGCCAGCGAGTCCTGGGGGCCCTGGACAATGGGAAGCCGTAGGGGGGCCGCTCCCACACGGCGGCCGCTGGTAAAAGACCGCAGATAGATGGCATCTCTTGCTCGCCAAACAAATTTCACATTTAAAAATTGTTGGGACTATATCATAGTGCCTTCATGCACATATACATATGTATTATCTATCGCATAAGGTAAAGTTTTATCTATCGTTTTATTGACCACCATAATTTTGTTCAAGTGAACTTTCTGCACAAATGAGTGTTGGTTTAGTTCATTTAACAATTACAAGTATAAGAGACAAGGACGTCAAGGTGAACAAATAGCAATTCAGTGCAGGGCAGAAAATGGGGGCCAGAGTGTTGTTAACACTTGGAACCGCCTACCTGCTGAAGCAGTAAAGGCCAAGCCTCTTATTTCAGTTTAAAAATGAGCTGATCAATATTCACAAGAATAGTGGGGTCGACCTCTAACAAGCCGCTGATTGGGGCTTCTTGTTCTCTTCAAAGCCACACGAGATGGTGGCCCTCAGGTAAATTCAGGTATTGATCATTTATTTCATTTATTTATTTATATACAAGAAGGTATATTGGGTTTGTGAGAATACATAGCATGGTATTAACAATCTTGTAAAGCCACTAGTACGCGAAGCGTTTCGGGCAGGTCCTTAATCTAACAGATAATTTTAAGTTGGTAAATTCTAGCGGAATTAATTAATAAAATGATAACAGATACATTGCAAGAACAAAAATCATATTATTTAATCCTGTGCGTAGGACGCCGGACTAGGATCTCACAATTCCTGGCGTAAAACTGATTGCTTCTAATATAAAAGTCCGAGCACTTTCAAAATTAGGTTCGCCACTGAACTTTTTGCCAATAATTTTCACATTTCTTTTTCATAGCATTTTCTCTTTCTTCGAGTGAGATTGAACCTCAATAATTTTAACAGCAATCTTCACGCCCTGAAAGAATACTTGACATTCTGAATTAAAACTTGATGATTAGTTTCTTTTTTGGTTCGATTGAAATCATAATCACACTAATTAGAAAATAACACACACATCCAAGAAGCAGTTCGTAACAACTGTCTAACTCCCAGGTACCTATTTACTGCTAAGTAACAGGGGGCATCAGGGTCAAAGAAACTTTGTCGGCGCCAGGAATCGAACCCGGGCCACAGGATTACCCGTCCCGCGCGATGTCCACTCAGCTACCAGACTCCCAGACAGTGTGTGTGTGTGTGTACTTACCTAGCTGCGCTTGCGGGGGTTAAGCTCTGGCTCTTTGGTCCCGCCTCTCAACCGTCAATCAACTGGTGTACAGGTTCCTGAGCCTATTGGTCTCTATCATATCTACACTTGAAACTGTGTATGGAGTCAACCTCCACCACATCACTTTCTAATGCATTCCATTTGTCTACTACTCTGACACTAAAAAAATCTTTCTAACGTCTCTGTGGCTCATTTTGGCTCTAAGTTTCCACCTGTGTCCCCTAGTGTGTGTGCCCCTTGTGTTAAATAGCATGTCATTATCTACCTGATCAATTCCTCTGAGAATCTTGTATGTGGAGATCATGTCCCCTCTAACTCTTCTGTCTCCCAGTGACGTGAGGTTTAATTCCCGTAGTCTCTCCTCGTAGCTCATACCTCTCAGCTTGGGTACTAGTCTGGTGGCAAACCTTTGAACATTTTCCAGTTTAGTCTTATGCTTGACTAGATATGGACTCCATGCTGGAGCCGCATACTCCAGGATTGGTCTGACATATGTGGTATATAATGTTCTGAAAGATTCCTTACACAAGTTTCTAAAGGCCGTTCTTATGTTAGCCAACCTGGCATATGCTGCTGATGTTATCCTCTTGATATGAGCTTCAGGGGACAGGTCTGGCGTGATATCAACCCCAGGTCTTTCTCTCTCTCTCTCTCTGACTCTTGAAGTATTTCATCTCCCAAATGATACCTTGTATCTGGTCTCCTGCTCCCTACCCCTATCTTCATTACATTACATTTGCTTGGGTTAAACTCTAACAGCCATTTGTTCGACCATTCCTGCAGCTTGTCCAGGTCTTCTTGAAGCTCAAGCTGTCCTCCTCTGTCTTAATCCTTCTCATAATTTTGGCGTCGTCAGCAAACATTGAGAGGAATGAGTCTATACCCTCTGGAGATCATTTACGTATATCAGAAACAGGATAGGTCCAAGTACAGAGCCCTGTGGGACTCCACTGGTGACTTCACGCCAGTCTGAGGTCTCACCCCTCACTGTAACTCTCTGCTTCCTATTGCTTAGGTACTCCTTATCCACTGGAGCGCCCTACCTGTTACTCCTGCCTGTTTCTCCAGCTTATGCATCAACCTTTTATGGGGTACTGTGTCAAAGGCTTTCCGACAGTCCAAAAATGCAGTCCGCCACCCTTCTTTCTTCTTGCTTAATTTTCTTGTCACCTGATCGTAGAATTCTATCAAGCCTGTAAGGCAAGATTTACCCTCCCTGAACCCATGTTGATGGGTTGTCACGAAGTCTCTTCTCTCCAGATGTGTTACTAGGTTTTTTCTCACAATCTTCTCCATCACCATGCAT